>OMLM01009135.1:0-33738 GCA_900302695.1 Helostoma temminkii | reverse complement strand
ACCCACTAAAAGTTTTTCTCCAGCAGTAAATTAACAATTAAATTAAAAATTAATTAAAAGACACTTTAAAACATTAAACTAGAATGTAAAATGCCACAATGCTAAATGCATGGAGCCATAGGCTCATCCTGTTGTTCCACAGCTTTAGCTCCACTGCACATATCAGTCAATATACCTGTTTACAGCACAAGTTAAACAGTACAGCCCCTTCATGTTTCTTTTAATCTGTATGAATTATTCAAACCCAGTCTTCTTATCAGCACGACTCTCAGGAACCTACCAGTATGCTTTTGGAGTAAAAGATGAATCAACATCTACATTATTTTGATCTTTTCTGCTGTCTGAGCTCTGTCCTTCAATCACATCATGTCATTCTAGTGCTATTATGGCAACAGCATCAGAACAGAGAGGCACCACACAGACTATTGTAAGGTTTTCTATAGCATTAGGTTTGGCTGTAGCTTACTGTAACTACTACTAAAACATGTTACTTGAATCAAGAATATGAACATGATAACATTTATACAAATAAACAAGAGATAGGTATATAAATTTGAAAATAATTTTGAGTGAGGAAAAAAAGGTCTTATTACACGTGTGACAGCAGGGAGATGACACTAAATATGTAGATTAGTGTTTGGCTTCCCAAATAACATATGGGTCAAAGACTCGCCTGGGTGGGAGGCCATCTGCTTTATAATATAATAATGTCATGCTGTTGTTTTAAAAATAGAATATGAGAAAACTGAATAAATTCTGACTCAGTCTCTAAATAATTTTTATTAATATATATCATATTTGTAGACAGCAATAACACAATAATATCTGGTAAACCTACACACAGCTGACCGTATGAGGTACAGCTTAAAATAATCCACTCTAATAAATATTCACATATTATATATTTCTATTTCAAGTTTCAAGCTGTTAAATCACTTTAAACACATGAACAGTAACTAGTCAGTATAACAAACTAAAGTCTCAGCTCACCTGGATCCCCTGTCTGTGTCCGCTCTGTGTGGAGGAGCTCAGCTCCGCAGACTGCAGTAGAAACACTAGGACTGTATTTTCAGATACACTAATCTCATTCACTGCTCTGGTCAAGCGTTAATAAGATGCTTCCAGATGAGACCTTCCTGCCTGTGCATCCAAATAATGTGTTCACATTTTGTTAGGAAGGCAGGTCAATGGGAGATGGTGCTGCTGGTGATGTAGGGACCACAGCTACCAATGCCTTGTTAGGTTGCATTCCTTTTTGCAGCAGTGGAGACTTAGGTTAAATTTGTATGTTGTAAATTTCAGTCCTAAACAAGTGAAACGCTTCAGTGCAGATGTGTCTGTAAAAATTGTTGATTAATTGGCCGGCTTGACCACTGACACTGGCCAATTATGATTCATTAAAAATGGCAACGATTCATCCGATTAATCGACTGACTGATAAATTTGTTGGCTACTGTGTTGACAGACACATGGGCACATTGTTGAGATGTGTATGGACAGGTGTGAACCGAGTGTCTTAACTCTTCACACTGATCTGATCACCCAAGATGCATTTTAAAACCAACTGTAAACAGAGTCAGACATAAACAGGTTCATGGCTAGCACCTTAGTCCCAATATGCCTCAGATAGTGAGTTTCTTATTTTAATGAAAAAATATAGGATGGTAGTATCTCCAAGTGGCCAAAATAAACTTTCAGCGTTTCTAACTCTGACTATATGTAACACTTTGATATAACTATATTGAGGATGGAAGCTTGGCCTTGTTTTGATCAAAACCAGCTTTAATTCTCCATTAAACCATAGAGGAAGAAAACAGGCAGTAGATGTGATGAGGACAAATAGCTCTAAGTGCCACTTCCATTCACCTTGTTTTGTTGATCTTATTTATCATTACTGCAGCTCAGCTGCTGAGAACACAATGAGAAAAATGAAGGCAATCCCGTAAGAGAGACCACTTGACTTTTTATCCACTTTTCTTTTCATCATGAGCTTGAGCTGTGGATTTAAATGCTGTAATACACATTTGTGTGATTTCCTTTTCAGGTTAATTTCAATGTGAACTCTCCTGCAGCCCTGAAGCAGCTCTGCTTTCTGTGGAACGTCAGTCTCCAGTCAGAGCCATTAACAATAAATAGGGGTGATTTTCCTTCATCGCAGCCAGCAGGATATCAATACAGCTCGCTCAATTATCGACGCAATGCAGCACACAGCCCAGACAGTTACTGACCCCCCCTCTCCAAACCCTCCATCCACCCAGCTCTCTCCACCTGCAAGAACAGGCGAGGAGGAAAAATGATGGAGGCTCCATTACTGTTATCTTTTTCCACCGTTACTTACTGCAGGTAATAGGGTCCCCAGACAGAAGCTCTTTAGGAGCTGCAGCTGATTGTGGCGTCTAATAGAGTCGGGATGGATGTGGCAGAGTTTAAAGGCAGAGACATTCGAAGTCAAAGTCGTTCAGCGATAGAATGTTTAATAGCTAAAGGCTACAGCCTGTAAGCTGTACAGGAATGTCCCCATTTCACCTGGATTTCATTTAAATATATTCCTGCAGAATTTCAGGTGTTTAGACAAGTCACTGGAAACAGGTAATACGAAAACATCTAAAGTTTTCTAGAGGTTCTTCCTGCCTCTCTCCTTCTCAGTTCTACAAAAATAATGTATATTATGCATATGTGCGTATTACACATATTGTATCACATATAGAAGTCACATGGTTTTTAAAGATATGCAGGGAAGTTCTACATATTGTACTGTAATGTACGTGCTTGCACAGAATGCGCTTGGCACAGACGTGTAAGCAGTTGGAGCTTTAGTTAATTAACAAAAAACACCCCAATGTGTCATGTGGGCGGTAGCAATCACAGAGTAGTAGCAGACAACTGCCGTAGTGAGAAAACAGGTGACACAACCAACACTCTTTTTTATTATTTATATCATTATCTTTATCATCTTGGTTTATTTGTGCATAGATCTTCAGAGGAAAGGAGCCAGAATTGTCTTTGAAGCCAATTTTAACCACATGCTTTAATGCACTACAGAAATAATCCACGCAAAAACTAAATAGAAATGCAGAGTCTGCAAAGTTTGCAGCACACATGCCCACCACACCAAAAACTTTCCCGAACAAAACATAGATTGGTGTAAGAGTGTTTCAGTTGTTGATCAGTGTTTGTCTCTTGTTTTTTGTCTCTTTGCCGCTTAAGGTGAGACAGAGAAGACAACTGGTATCCTGTTGTTCATGTTTATTGATAAACAAGCCACACTTTCAACTGTCCAGCCAAAGAATGCAGAATGAGAGAGATGTATTAACACAACTACAAAGTGATTCACGTTAAAATTTTGCTCAAACTTCAGAAATATTTGTAAAATGAGGTTAAAATAGCATTTTAATATAAACTGCATATACTGACTTTGTCATTTGATCCTCAAATTGCCAAAAACATGCATAAAAACACTTCCTTCAAAATAAAATGCAGTTATAGATGGTTAGATTGCTATCTAAATAACTCCTAAATCAAGCAGCAAAAAGGCAAATACAGATCATATTACCCGAAGCTGGTTTTCTAAACATGCTGCTTATAGAAACATACAATCCTCCATAATCAACAGTCAAGTCCTACAGGAGCTCGTCTTAAACACACAGCTCGTCCCGATAATTTCAAATCTATATTCAAATCACATGCAGACTTGCACTTTATCATTGAGCTTCAAACACTCACACACACACACACACACACACACAAAGATGAATATTTATATGTATGCATAAGCACAGACATATAGAAAACTGCACACACAAACTGAGATCAGGGATGCACTTGCTGAATAAAGCCTTATTGATTCTCTCTTCCTACGCAGGCACATTACTTCCAAGGCTCGTAGTATTATCAGAAATAAAAGAAAGAAAGATCGAATGCACGGAGCATGGTGCCTGACCAAACACCCACACTGATGCACTCACACGTGCTGAGAGAAGGAAGAAAAGGAGCAGGAAGAGAGGGACACAGATTTAGGATGCAGGAGAGACTCAGCTGAGGGATTCAGAATGAAGCAAAAAAGAGGGAGAAAGAAAAAGAAGAGGAGAAGGAGGAGGTTGGGACATAGGGAAAGAAAATGGGGGATAACACTGGTGCTGAATTAGGCTAGTAGAGGAGCATAGAAGAAGAAAAATTAAATCAGGAGGGGAGACTGAACACTGTATGGAGGAAAAACCTTAATCAAGGGAGTGGGGTGATTTTAGCATTACCTGTTTTCATCAGACCTTAAAATCCCAGCCAGAGCAAACGGGTCATCTTTAACCCTGAACACAGTAACACAGTAGTGGCTGGTGTTCTTATATTTTAAATGTGAGTTAAAGTATGCTTTTATTAGCCATTAGCAGTTCCTGTTTGCAATGGTCAAACTCTGCGTCCACCTTTTGCCATATATTAAATAGAAGCCTTTGTGAAATGGTTACGAAAAGGAGCAAAGAAAACCTACTACTTCATAAGTTTTCAGCATCTGCATCTGTAAAGAAACAAGATGTGAAACAAGAACGAGTTGTTTGTACGGAATTACATCTGGGAAAGTAAAACAAGAAGTAGCCGTGTCCACATCCTTGCATGTATATAGAAATAAAGCTGATGCAGGGTCTCTTTTGCTCTCTGTCCCTGTAACACCTTGAAGGTCAGTAAGTAAATCCATGCCAGCCAACAGGGGCTCAACAAACCTTGCTTGTCTTCACCAGATTTAAGTGTTCAGATCAATAAAAATGTAGCTCCAAAAGACCAACATATTGACTTCAACTGTGCAGTTGAAAGTGGCTAAACATGATGTTAACAGCAAAAATGCTGAAAGCAGACAAACTGAAGGAAACTCCTACCTGCCCAAAGGAGCAGAGGCAAAACAGGCATTTATATGTACACACGCCTCAGGAAATAAAACTGTAGAGTACTTCATTAAATTAGGAAGTTACCTTAATATTACCTTAATGTGAAAAAAATCTTGAGAGAATACACTGCAGTAGAATATGTAACAACATCTCTTTTAAAATTGAAAAACTAAAGCTTCCACTTAAAGGTCCCTTATTGTGCAAAATCCACTTATAATACTAATTGCTATACATTTACATGGCTCTTGAGTCTATGTAAGCACACACCAAGCAGGTCAGAAGTGCATCATGCTTCTTGCATGTTCCTGTTTTGTAGAATCCAGCTCTTTTGTAGAAAAAGCTTGTGTCCACCATTGTTTGTCTTGCTACAGCGGTCTCACTCTTCAAACACCAGAAAGTTTGAGGTTGAATACTACATGCTGTGTTTTCAGTAGACAGGCACTGTTCCCCGTGCTTATGACCGTGACCCTACGTGGGTCCTACCTACACGAGACGTACATGAATCATATAACACAGATACATCAACAAAGTGGCAGGAGCTCTAGCTCAAAAACAGTTGTTCCAGAGACAGGTGGTGAAAAAAAATTAAGGGCAGAAACAAGGATCTCCATTGTTTTTTAGCAAGCAAGTTTACAAACACATTCTGGGGACCTTAGGGAACAGTTTTTTATATAATATTAAAAATGAAACCTACAAATGTAAAGGAATAAACCCCCACACACCACTACATCTGTGGGGTTTTAAGATGAACAACCTTCACAATAAGTAAAAAGAAACTTAAAACTTTAAATTTAGTTAACAAGCATATTCTGAGCACAGATAAGCCTGCTTATGTTTTTTTTCTCTAACATCCAAGAGAGTTAGTTGCCAAAAAGAATTACAGTCATAAAAGACTGAAAAGAAAAAGTTCAGTGTGATGGATTATCTCTCTGCTGCAAGTTTCAAATCTCCGCAGATTGATTTTCATAAAAACTTTAAACCAAGAGCTGCCGGGGAAGAAGAAAATCAATCAGAGAACTAATGGTATGATTGAGAAAGTGTGGAGCTCTTTAGGCTCCTTGGGGACTTTCTATGTTGTCATTTCCTCCTGTTAAGAGTTCTTCGTTATTATAGTAAGAAAAGCAGGATCAGGAACAGAGGAAACAAACAGACTCTGCTTTGTTTTTGCAGAACAGTACGTTCCCCAATAAGGGCACTGAAGGAGAAGTCAATGAAATCACCCGCTGGCTGCAAATTCATCCTGCTTTTCTCACTTAATCTCAACTTTGTAAAGAAGTTCTTGAACGCAGTCCCACCTTAGGTCATGGGCACTAAAGTTGTGTCCATCTTAGTAGACAGGCATAAGTTGCTCCATTCATATATCAGCATCACTAGTTCACTAGCTGCCAGACTAGTGGCATCAGTCACATCCATGCAGGTGCACACAGCTGCCTTCATAACCTCATACTATTCCCTGACTTGCTCATGCAAGCATTTCTTTTGTTATTTTTAGACTGGATTCTTAAGAGTTGCTTCAACAAGCAGATACTTTTAACTTTTATACTTGTAACTCTGACTGAATGTAACACTGCTAGATGTCCTTGGTTATCTAAGGCGGCAACTGGCTTCAATGAGAGGCGAAATGCCTTCAAGAACCTTGAGCAATTCCATTTGCCACTGAGTAGCATCTTTGGGATGAACTTTGAATAGTGCAGGAGTGTGAAAGTTTGTCCAGAAAGTAAGAAGTGAAGAAGCCTCGAATGAGAGATTAAATGTTTTCATGAACTTCGAGTAAGACATCACACAAGTTTCCACAAGCAGCACCTTTGGGTTAACCTGCTACCTCTGCATATGACAGTGGATCAAAACTAGAGAGTAGTAGAGAAGACTCCTGATAGTTGTATTAATGCAACATCACAGGAGGATAAATGTACTGTGCAATGACAATGTAATGGTATAAGCATAAGTAAATGTCTGTATTCCTGTATTATTTAGCACTTTACTAGCTACGGTGGAGCTTTCAGTAATATCAGTTTTATTGAGGGTTTGATGCAAAAAACAAAACATGCATAAATTTGTGTCTTTTCATTTTTGCAGTGCAGCAACTTAATGAACGTCACTTGGCTGGAAACACTCCAACTGCTCCATATACTATAATACATGTAATTCACAGTTAGAGTTTTTGTATTGAGCACCTGAACAAGTCAGCTGTGTGTTTCACTGTAAATATGTTGTATCAAAATAGCAAAGAAATTTCCTCTGGTTTTCCAGGCCAAACACAGCATGTGAGAGTCACTGGCAATGAGTCAAGAGAACATTTTAAAATGTAAAGTACTGTGGTGCGTAGAAATGTCATGGCCGACAATCAAAAGAGCAGTGCTCATAGGTGGACTCTCACCAGCAGTGAATGAGAAATGACAGAGTCAAGGCAGAGAGAGCGAGACTAGTAGGAGAAGAAAGGGAGGAGAAAAGAGGGGGGACGCCCAGAGGCTGTTAAAGGAAGAAAAAGTTAGGAGACAGAAAAGTCACACAAAAAGACTGAAGTACTCACTGAAAGAAGATGACGACACCAGGAGCCGATATCAGAAGATTCCTTAGGATGACGAAAGCCAAGTTAGTCTCAAGGGTCCGGGGCAGGTGGTTGGTGCACAGTATATGATCCAAAAGGAGGACAGCTGGGTTAAAAAGCTCCAGGAGAAGATGAATTATTCAAAAAGGAAGTGAAGCTTTTGGGACAGTGAGAGGGGTCCTTGTGGTGTCAGGGGCTGAAGAAAATAAAGTCTGTGCTCTGTCCTCTCTGGAGTTAGTCCCTTGCTGTCTTTTTTATCTGTCACTTTTTGCTTTTATCCCAGCCTTGATGTGGGGATTGTGAGGGCAACGGGGGGTTGTCCACACTGGGAAGAACAAGTATCTGGAGGGAGGAATGAAAGAGTCAGATGAAACAGACAGGGCGAAGGCGATAAATGTCTTCCAGATTTGATAAAATTGCTTGGCTTGAAGGAAAACACAAATGTTAGTGTGTTTGCTGTTACAGCCAGACACAATGAAAGTGAAGAATGAATGTTCAGGCTGAACAGAAGGTCCTTTCCAGCAACCCTCCTCTCCTTTTTTCTCTTGGGGAGCCAACACAACTTTGTCCTCTCTAAAAAGACGGATTTCGGCAGTGGACGAGATGAACACACAAATGGGGCAGAAACAAACTCAATTACAGACAAAGATAATGGTGTGTATCGGTGGCACCTGCTCTGCCTCCCCTTTCTCTTTCTCTCTGCTTTTCCACCTGACTGCCAAGATTAAGGCATATAATCAAATTCTCTTAATTGGCCCTGAAGATGGCGACCAGCCAACGGGCTCTCCTTTCTCTCTCTCTCTGTACGTCCCTGCCTTGCTCACCCGAACAGTGCAGAGAATGACAATGAGTCGCAAGTGGCTGGATCACCTGTCAGTCAAGACTCGGGGCTCTTACAGTTGACTCTACCTGCTGGCTTATAACTAGTAGTTATCTTTGCTGTGTGCTGCCGTCCTGATCTCGCCATATCCTCTGTGCCACCCCACCCCCTCCGTCCTCCTATTGATCACCCAGAAAGACCGATGGCTTCCTTTATGACCCCTCTATCCTCTTGCTCTCTTTCGCCACCTTGTTGATCCCTCGCCTGTTTTCTTTTTCTTCCACCTTTTCCCTCTTTGTGTTTGTATCTAATCTCTCCTGCTCTTCCTGTGTCTAATCCCCCATCTAGATCTGCTGTTGCTAATTGGTTTCAGGTGTCTGGCGGCAACGGGGAAGGAGGGTGGAGAGAGGGGTGGCAGGGAAGATTTCACGCCGCCGTCGCCATTAATTAAAAAGATGATTACTCAGAATACAAAGATTAAAGACGAAAATAGGAAGTGCCGGGCCGATAATAACCTGGTAGCACTTTACAACTCCTCACTCAGCTTATCCAGTGTGTATCTGTTTCAGTTTTATGAGTGTGCACGTGTTTGTGTCTGTTCACACATCTAGCAGCTCCCAGCTTGTTAAAAATGGCCACGTGTGAATGTTCGCAAAGAAAGTTTTTGGGTTGTTCCAGCAGGTTGTTGTCACCTCCTGTGAGTCGACATCTTGTTCAGAAAAATATATTTGTCCTTTTTTGGTCTGAATCTTTGAAATTACATCACATCCACTATGTCAAGGCCTGAAGTTTGTTTCACTTGTGTATTTTGCCTTCGCTTCACAGGATCCGAACAGGATCCAGAAAAAGGAAAATCCTCCCACAAACTCCCACGCTCCTCTGTGACTCGGAAACCATTAAAATCCCCCAGAATCCTTTTCTTCTTCACGTTAAATGTAAGACTTGTGTTCTCTTTTGTGTCCTCAGTGTAGCATCTTGGGACCACCGAGCCTTTGAACAGATGCAGTTGCCATGACACCTGAGGAAAATGTGTTGATTGGCCAGGGGTCTGCAGGAGCCTAATGGATACGGAGCAGTCAGCGGGGTCACCCAGAGGGCTCACACTTGTGGCATTCTGGGAAATGATGCATACTGGCACCACGCTGAGCAGGATCTGATGAGGCCTGTAATGAGAAAGAGAAAGTTTTTGTTTGGATTCTTTAGTTTATTTATCCTTTAAAAAAAATCAATTGCTGTGATGTTGTTGCTGCGTGAAATCCTGTAGCTCCATATTCGTTTTCACAGTATTTATGTTTTATGGATTTTATAATTTGAACATGTAAGGTTTAGTATTTAGTGTTTAGGTTTAGTATTTCTTATACTGGTTAAGGTCCAGATGCAAAGTTTGTGCTTTGAGCAGTTGGCATCAATGAGCATCAGAACAGTTCAACAGACTCTTGGGCCACGTGTAGCTGATAAAGAGGCCAAGCAGTCTCCTAAAAATATAACTAAACTAAACTGCAATCACAATACACCACACATTGTGGGTTGTGAGGAACGCAATTGCAACTGAATGACGTTTTCTGCGAACATAATGTCCATATGCCCGCGATAAATGTAAATATGTTTATAAAATAACATAAATTAATTCAATTCAGTTTATTCATATAGCCCCAATTCACAACAACAGTGCCTTTAGACAATGGAGAGAAAAAATTCCCTTTAATAGAAGAACCAAGTAAAACAAGGCTCAGGGTGGACGGCCATCTGCCTTGACTAGTTGGGGTTGAGGCAAATGTTCACAGTTTATGTCCACATATATATCAAATCTGTAACATTGCTTTTTCTCCTCCACCAAAATATCCAAATTTTCATCCAAATATGTGACTCACAGCACTGGTCAAGGAAAGATGACAGGCTGGGTTAGGGTTAAAACACAACGTCTGAGTTTAAATACAAACACGCTCTAACTGTGTCTAATTCTTACCAAAGTGCTTTTCATACCTAAACCCGACCTCTCACAGAACTGTGTGATTCAGCATTGCTGCACATTATAAGCCTACCATCCACCCCCACCACCTTTGTGTCACTTGCTTTTACTTAATAAATGTGATGGTTCATTCATTCAAAAAATAAATGTAATTACAGTTTTATAAAACAGAAACATCATTTTTAGGAGACAGTGTTGAAGAAGCCAATGTATAAAACTTTGTTTCCTTTCCTTTCCTGGAAACCTAATAATCTGGGAGATACAAGGTTTCCATGTGTCCAACAGTTGTCTGTATATATGTCTGGATATTATTTTTTATGTTTTTCCACAAAAGTTAATAGATGAAAAATGATGCATTACAAAGAAGGAAAAACACTGAGAGAAGCGATGCAGATTACTCAGTTATAGATAAAGACAACAGCAAAGAGGATTATGGAAATTCTTCAAGCGGAAAAAAGCCCAGACAACAAAAATGAAATAGGTTTGACATTGTGTTGACATGTAGACATCGAGTCGATAACAGCATCTAAATGACAAAAGGAAGAACAAGGTGGGAAACGAACCAAGCAAAATGGAACGAGAAAGATGCATGAACACAACAAGAAAAGTCTCAGAGGGAGAGGGAGGAGTAGGGTGAGCAAAGACATGTCCATGGTGTCAAAACAGGGAATAACAGGAAGAAAAGAGAAAAGAAAGTAAAATGCTGTTTTAACTCTGTGCCTACACAGTCCTGTTACCTGTGCCTGTTACAGTCAACAAATCCTATAAGGAGATTAAATCTACACTAAATTGCATCAGCTCACCATTCCCTGTCTACTTGCTGCAGTCTAAACTCTTTCAACAAATTCCAAAAACATTTTCACGTCATTGACATGTCAAAGAGAAGCAGTGTTACTGTTACATTATTTCTCCCAAAGCCGCTGCCATAACCAGCTTAATAGGAGAGCTTATTTATATACTTATAAAGTCTAAACACTGGGAGTGACAGTTGCTGACCATAATCATTGTCATGCCACTTCCTGTCTCCTCATGTTTGTGCCACAGCTTACGAGTGAATTTCATAGAGGTTTTGGTGTGACCGACACTCTACTGTTTTACAAACTCTCACTGTCTGGTTAAAGTACATAGACAATCAGTCCTTCCTAATTTCTTTCTTCTGATTTCCCTCCATTACCGCCTGGCCTGCTCTGCTTCACCCACACTCACCCGCAGTTCATCTGTAATCAGACAGCAAGTATTTAAACCATCCATTAACACACACAGAGTTTTCCAGGTTGCTGAACCACTTCTTGGTCTTCAGCATTTCTGAGCTTCTGTTTTAATCAGTTTCTACCTGCTCATCGGTTTAATTGAAACAAAGGTGTTTTTTTCCCTAGAAGTGAAAGTAAATGCAGATTAAACCAAAGAATTGTAAAACCCACAAAAGCTGTTCGATTTGATTTACTGAAACAGTGTTGAGTGACTTGCAAACTGAAAAACTTCACAATGTCTCAGACCAGTGTGACAGACTGTGACAGACTTCATGCTTTTAAGCTGTATTCTGTGTGCACAAGCTCTCACAAATGAGACATAATGACACGCAGTGAGGTAAGACATTATTGTGGCGGAATGGTTGATGGCTGTGGAGAAACAACTCACATTTTTGATCATTGTAGTGAACACATTTGCATCTTAAACATCAGCTTTCACTTCTTGCTGTGTGGCTGCCATTTTCTTTCTGCTGTTTGCCACAGTGAGAATCAGCTCAGGTGTTTTGCCCTTAAATAAACACAGGGCTGCAGTGAATCTATTGTAATGCTCACTGATGGTAACCAAATACACACTACATTCATGTTTCATTGTTGTTTTAACATTTCTTTGGACAGCACCTGTTCAAATGGCAAATCTGATGGAAAGACACAAAGTCAGAATTGTCTCATCACTGACTCATTCTTTACAGCACCTTATAATAATTACATTACATGAGATTGTTCTTCTTGGAAATAAGATTTAGGTTTAAACATTTTCATCTCAATAATGCTTCAGGAACCACATGTTGAAAATGTCCTTCAAGTTGGTGCTTGTACTCAAAACTGACTCAGGTGCACATGAAGAGAGCAGACTGAATGTTCCATTGACTTCAGCTGCATTTTCCTGACTTCCCATGTATAGAGGTAGGATGTTAGATCACTCATGTCTCAGCAGGGTTCCATATATGCATCCATTGAGTAGTGGTTGTATTCATATCTGACCCCTACACTCTCTGCGAGGCAGCTGTGCTGAGTGAGTTTCACATTTCTATAAATACAATTGTTGCCATGATATTCGTAAGACAATGGTGTTTTTTTGGTGTGCAGTGGTGATGGTTACAGAGCAGGCGATTGCTCAGAGTGCAGATATTCAGGGGGTGAAAATGGGATTAAAAGTTTATTTTCATTGATCATTTGAACTCCTTGGTTGTTTTTTCTGTTTTCATTCTTTGTGTACAAGGTAAAAAAAAGTGTTAGGGGATGGAGGGTTTTAACATGAAAGAGACGACAGGATTGTGCCTGACGCGAGGTTTACCACTCAGGCTGCAGAGAGTCGGCTATAATCCTATGGTTGGTGGATGTAGTTTATAGGGACCAGTATTGCAACAGTAATCAGTTTCATAGTGTCATCATACTGTATAAACATACCACATATCCATCATTGGGAAAAAAAGAAAAGCACATGCATGCACAAACCTATGTACGCAACCTCTCTTACATCGAGTATTACCGTGCTTGTGCTCATTCATTCTGTAGAGCATCAGGCACTGATGTTGGAAGAGAAGGCCTGGCTCACAGTCTTTATACCAGTTCATCCCCAAGGTGTTCAATGGGGTTTAGGTCAGGGCTCTGTGTGGGTCAGTCAAGTTCTTCCACTATAAACTCATCTCATCAAACCATGACTTTATAGTCCTTGTTTTGTGCACTAGAATAGAACAGAATAGAAAAGGACCTTCCCCAAATTGTTGCCACAGAGTTGGAGCAATAGCATTGTCCCTCACTGGAGAAAAGGGGCATAGCCCAAACTCTGAAAAACAATTATCCCTACAGGTGGCCAATAACTTTTATCTCTGTAGTCTCTATATCTACAGTTATTATAGAAATATTATTTATTTATAGAAATGATAAATACGAGTGACATATATATATATATATATCACAAGAGTGAAAAAGTGTGTGTTTGGTGCTGAGGTGCCCACGGAAGAAACTGAAGTATGAAGCGTAATTATACTGTAATTTCAGCTTAAGCAGTTGTCACACAGTTTGCTGTGACTTTAATGTTCGACAAAATTGCTCTGAAATGTAACCTGCACTGGAATTATCATTAATAACCAAACAGAGAATAAAGAGCTGTGCTGTATAGGAAAAAATGGTTTGCTGCTACAAACTCTTTTTATCTCTATTACAGCGAATGGACTCGTGCTGAAAGCTCAACACAGAGAAGAAAATATGCTGTTTTATGCTGCGGAGCAACTTACTGCATAATGTCACCTGTAGCGTATGCTGTACTGAGCTGTATAACAGCGACATCACATAACTGGAAATGTCAAAGAGACTGTTGCGCCTGCAGATACATTTCTATTTCAAAATGAATGAGCATTTCTCAACCTTTTCTAATATGTTTAGACTGGATCTGACAATTTTGAATTTCTGTAGGTCTTTAGATTTGAGCAGACCACCACCAGCTCTATTGTCTGCAGTCATCAGAGATGTTTTAGAAAGTCTACAAAGTCCAAAAAATATATATATGCAAAAAAAAGCCACATGAGCATAAAGGTGAAAGTGAGCTCACTGGCCCTGATGAATGTTGCCACATCATCGGGCCGCTAATTGTTTCTGAAGGCAACAGAATCGATTTTTAAGATGCTTTAAGTGTGATTTTAAAGGAGATCAGAAATGTAATCACTAATTATGTCCAACTTAAACTGTAACTCATCATCTCTTTTTGCTGAATGTAGCTAATTTAGTGTAACTACTGTTCATTTTGTCACTAACCAACATACTGGACATAAAGGAAAGACACAAAGTTGATGCCATGAATAAAGACGAACAGGTGCAATTGAGAGACAGCGACCTAACAAATCACCCTAAAGGAATAGTTTTGTATGAGGTAACCACTTACAAAAAACTAATATCCTAGTGCCCTTGTCACTACTGGTAGCATGGGCCAGTACCTAAGGCCCAATCACATTGCACAGCTACTGCAGTTATTCCAAGATGGCACACCCATACAGTTTGCTGTATCTTCCATAACAGTCTCAAGAGCATGAAGAACGTTACCCAGGAGAGCTGAACAACAACAGCTGCAGGACTGATATCTGCTTCTTTGTACAAGGAGGAACATGAGGAGCTCTGTGAGAGCCCTACAGCTGGTGTGTGTGTTTCTGACCAGAAACAGACTCCATGAGGGTGGCAGGAGCCCCTGATATACTCTAGTGCAGCCTGTGTTTTTAGCCCAACATCGCGCAGCTCGACTGGCCTTCACCAAAGAACACCATTATTGACAGGTCCACCAGGTCCTGTCAATAATGGATGACACCAGGTTCAAACTTCAGGAGATGCTGTGGTGAACATTATGTTGCCTGTAACATCACTGAGCATGATCGGTTCAGTTTTTCCCTCTGAAAATCTTTAATAATGAAAATAATATAATTAGAAAATCTACTTCAATAATTTGTTCATAGATTCAGATTAGCAGTTTTTTTATAGAGTGGTGGAAAGTGCCTGCTGAAAACCCTGCATGTTTAAAACCAAAAGGGTTTGTGTGCAGTGAAGGAGGAGTGTGATCAAATTTAACAGAACTTCTACTTTTAAATCCTAAAATATTGGCTGTACAGTAGGTACAGCTGGATGATGGCACTCATCAAACAGAGGAGCAACTGAATGACAACACTTTAACTGTCTGTGACTGTTCATTGTGATAGATACAGTAAATGCCAGTACATCCTCCACGGGTCCTTTAAATAGAATTTCCCAGTGATTAAAATTGCTGCTATTTGCATTTTCTCACACAACATTCAACAAAGGCTTTTTATCTGTTTTTGAGTTCCACCTTAGAGCTGCTGTGTTGTAACACACAATCTGTCAAACGTAACATTGTCCTAGTTACATACTGCCATTAGGACAGAGAGTGCACCCAGAGCCACCTTGATGGAGTGGAGCTCTTGTTTGGTTCCACATGAAGAGCTGCAGACAGTGGAGCATTTACTTAACTGGACACAACATAATGTTTGCAGAGTACAACTGTGGGGACTCACTTTGTATTTGGTTTTGGTTTTTAGCATCCTATCATGTGTTTTGGCCATTTGCATGGCATTTCTGGAACGTTGCCTTTTGCTTTGCCCATCAGCATTTTAATTTGGACTTTTTGGTATCTGTTAATGAACCAGTGCCAGGTTTTATCATAAACCTGCCTTATCCCTACTGTTTACCAAAAACCACTACAGGAAAACAGACTCAATGTAATGCAACATTGAAGCACAAAGCGGCAAAAGCTGGAGCTCAACACCTGTCGTGTAAAAACAGTGGCCTGTAGATAAGCAGCTTGTAGCTGAAGACAATTCAAATAAATATTCCATGTGAAATAGGTAATCATCTTGCAACAGTAAATAGAGCTTGATCTGTAAAAGGTTCTGATTGACAATCCAGCATCATCTCAGGTAGATACCTCTAACATCACAGCAGAAGACCACTAGCGTAACCTGTGTGTTGCAACCAGACTGGCTTTTCCAGGCTAATTTTTATTCTTTAATTCTTTTTAGCTTGTTTCATGTCATAATTGAGCAAATTAGAATTTACATTTGACTGAATTGGTTTTCTTATCTGGTCTTGGTAACCTTTTGTAAAAACTGTATGAGTCATGCAAGAAAAGAACAAAACACAATACAGAGTTTAATTTGACTTCAATCTACCACCAACGAAGAATAGATCAAAATTCTAATCATGTTTGTGCGTCAACAACTGGAGTCTGTTTGCAGCTCAGCTGGAAAAACCCAGTCTTTAAAATTAGCCATTTTAAAGGCCCTGCTACTGACCTGTGGTGTTTAAATGAATACATGGAGCGAATAGCTAATGCAGTGTGGTCAGACCCTTCCCAGCCTCTTGGACCAGAGAGCCTCAAATAGCTGTTAAGTGTCCACTTTATTTTCAGAAAGTCACAGCTTGGCAGGGTGACTGACTCTGAGGGTCGGACCACTTTGGTCTAACGGTTGGTTTTGTTGAAACACTCGTCTGTAGGAGTATTTTCATGCATCATTAAGGCTGTAGCACTGAAAAGCCAACTGTACATTTTCCAACATATTGTACAGTTGTCATGTTATACAATCCAGATGTCATCGTTTTTGAAAAGCACTTTGGTCTAAACATTTCAAGCACAGGCTGGAGTGTTTTGACATACACTGTGTGCATTAAATGGACTCTGCACAATTCCTTGTAGCCATGTGCTGCATGGTTGGTGCCAATGAGAATGAAAACCAAATAAAAATGTCTAATTATCATTCTATAACTGAGAATACAGCTGATGAAGGCCACAAGCTGAAACTTATTCTTCTAATAAGGTTGTTCGATCTGCAATGGTGGTATGAAAAAACCTAAAAACCACTTTACAGTTGTTTACACACAAACAACAACACAATCTTTTCTAACTTTAACCACAGTTCTTTTGTTGTCTAAACCTAATGGAACTATGAAGTCAAACTATTAAGCTAAAGTCATTTGTATCAACCCCACCCCCACCCAGCCACCTCCCTGCAGCAGCCCTTCATTCTTCATCCTTCTTTTTATGTCTTTAATGGGGTTGTCTCACGCAGAGCTTTTTTATTAAAAAGCATCTTATTCGATATGCTTAACAACATGAAGTTGCTCTTTCTTCTAAATGAGGACCGACAGGACCTCTGTCTTAATTTAAACTGTCTTTTTAACTCTGTTTATTCATTTGCTCTGGTCTGTTTAGATGACACAGGCTGAGTGTTATTGATCTACAAAGAGCAATACGAGAGAAATATAATCAGTCATATATTATTATAAGAGTAATAAGTGGGGAAAGAAATGCCTTAAGGATTTTTAGGATTCAATAGGAACGGCTTCCTGTCAAAAATAGACATGTAATTCACTAGAACAGGTTTTCTGAGAACAGTTTGCGTCACATTAGCAAATGTTTGCCTCATGTGTCCCATTTAAACTTTGCTCTGTTTATTTGCTCTGCTCTGTTTGGCTCTGATCATCTGGGACACGAACCATCTGTGACTGAAAACCTTCATTCTAAAATTTAATATGCTGACTGAACAACATCACATTACGTCTGATTTGTTACAGTTCGTGAGCCAGAGACAATTTCAGTTTTGCTCTAATTTTAAAAAGCTCACATAAACATTTTAACATCGGCTTATCAGGCAATCATTTTATAATCAGAACTGTTGTAACATAACATGCTAAAATGTTTCCCGTTTGCTTTGTGTACTTGTTAGACTTTTTTTTTTTTTCTGTAGAAGATGAACAATACACTCAATCATGGACAAGGCGGCCAGAAGCATTTCCACAGGAGCAACAGATATTAAGTCAATCTTCCACTGAAACACAGATACATTTGAAAATGCAAAACATAAAATTGTATATTTAAGGTATTGTTCTTATGACATCTATTTATTTCTATAACACTGAGAAACAGAATTATTCCCAATCATTTAACACTTCAAATAAAGATAATCGTATTACATGTTGACAGGAGCTTAAAATTGATCAAAGAAGCAAATGTGATTCATGGAAAATGTCAGTATGAAACATCACTTCTATTAAAAAATAGACAAGGAGAACAGAGAGGTGGGTCTGACATGACTGAATTACTGCTGTGGAAAAGGACATTTTACTAAATTTATTATGTGAGCTGTTGTTTTTGGCAATAACTGCAGTTTTTTTCAATGTTTTTATTAGTAAAGAAGATAAAAAAAGCAGTATTGTACAGACAATATTTAACTTCTCTCTTTGAAGCAGGTTCAAGACAAAAGATAATCAAACTTTTTGGGCATTTTTAGACACATGCCTTCATTTCTGCGTAATTTCAGGATCCATAAAAGATACTGTGCAAAATATACAGTGTTCAGTATAAATACAGACTGATCAGACTGTATGTGCACTCTGACTGCAGCTACACAGCTCCACATCAAACTGGGAGGCACTATGCGTTCTGACACCTGTCAATCATGCATTAAATGTTTCAGCAATTTGTGCTACAGTAGCTGTTCTGTGAGATCGACAGAGAAAGACAGAATAATCTTCACTCCTTGTGCACATCAATGAGCCTAGCAGACCAGGACTAGAGGTGTAGCAGCTCCATGGTCCTACCTCGCCTCCCGCCCCACTGCCTGCTGGAGACATCCCACCTCTCTAGCAATGAACACTCTTTGAAATCTGACATTTGTTGTTGTTGACATTGGTTAAAACTCTAAAATAACAAACTAAAAAAGCCTGCAATAAAACTTAAACTAAAATTGGTAGTGATGTTAAATATGTTCTTATATTGTTTAATCTTTCAACATTTTATTGTTAAAACAACAGTCACAAATTCTGCTCCATCATGTTTCTAATCACACCTGCTTCTCTGCAGAAGCTCCACTTAATCTATGTTCCATTGCCTATTTCTGACGGTAGGGATGTGCATGCTGTGGTTACAAATGGTTTTCTTTCATTCAGCAAAACGGTGTGACTCCAGACTCTTTATGCATTTGTGGCCCTTCAGTAATTCCATTTCACCATCTAGTTTGGCTGAAAGCCTTCAAATAAAAATTACCATTTTATCTCCCTCTGCGCCACCAACCTCACACACATTCACTTCGTAAAACGCTGACCACATACGCTTTAATTACGACATAAAAGTGGGAGACCTGACATCTCCCTCCACATAAATGGTGATGGCTCATTCGTGCCCACCAACAGCAGCCATATCCATCATGCGAATGGCTTTTCAAACAGCGGTGATCGAGTTTCTAACTGATGTCATACGGCGTGTAAGATATGATGAATGCTCCTCCTTATGCGAACCGAGCAGAGGCCAGTCTGAGGGGTGAGGGGTGAGGGGTGATGCATGGCTTTTGGCATCATGTAGGTTAATAAACTGTCACGCTGCAAACAAAGAGATGAAGAAAACGTTGCTGACAGCTATCTGAGCTCCTAATAACATCTGTCGCCATATGGGGAGGATCTGCAAATAATGCATCTTTAAATTTTGCTGAAATGTGTTTTCTCTCTTCAGACCTTACTGTGCTGTTCTCCACTCATGGACGCAGCCACGAGGACCCTGAGTGTGCCTGCATGTGTGTTTTTTTTACATGGATTCTCTGGATCAATTAATGGTGTTATTTCATCAACTTGTAAAAAGAATTTTCCGTCCAGTTGCATGTAGTAGTTTAATTAGAAATTAGTATAATCCAACAAGTTTGTTTAAGGTTAACTAAGTAAGGTGAACTAGAAACACATTTTGCTTGTTGAGTGAAGTACACTTATACTTGAGTTATTAACTTACATGTACTTATGATTGAGTATAAACTACTCTGAATTACTACTTCACACAACTTGCTAGTTTTAAGTGAGATGTACTCTTCATTTAGGTTGGACCATCTAATGTGACATTTCTGGTAGTTTAGAATTACTAGGTTATGGTTACTTGATCAGCATCAGGTTTACTTATTAAATCTCTCTACCTCTCTCTAGCTTCTCTCACCAAGTGTGCCCTTAGTGCTGATTAGCTGTAGTTATGTGGTGCTCAGATCAGTCCCAACACAGTGCAAAATGAACATCACTGCTAAAACACTGAGAGAACTGGAAGTCCTGCACTGGCCAAACTTTCTATATTCTGTCTCTTTGTCTACTCTGTCTTTCAGGAGCAAGTGGACATAAGGGGTGGTGGAGTATGAATTTAGTAAGGTTGGTTTGACCCTGCTGACACTGGTTTCTGTTTTTTTTTTAATGTGCATTTGTTGCATTACTGCCTCCCACTGATCTAGTAATGTAATTTTTTCCTTTGTTGCTCATGTACTCGATGGTTCTAAAGTTAAGTGAATGTTTTTTGCTCTGCAATTAACTCTAACTTGATTTAAAGTAGATACTGTTGTAATAGTAACTAATTTATGTAAGTTGGGAAAGCTGTTAGAGTTTACAGTGTAGGGCTGGAACTGCAAAAAGACAGCAGGTTAATTGAGTCAAGTAAGTTGAACTTAGAATAGTTTTAGTTGATCTAACTACTAGATTGGATAAACTTAACTAAGTTGGATAAATGTAACTTTGTTCAATGAAGTGTTACCTGCTCTTTTAATTTTCAGTGGAGAACAGCTCCAGTTTCCTATTGTTTTATGTAGAAAGTTTGCTCCCTTCACTAAGCTTGAGATGTTTAGCAGCTACACCTCCTTTGACATAACGTCTCGATTCCAGTGGAAACTGAAGCACAATGATGTAACAGGACTTGTTAAAGTCTGGTGGGTACATCAGAAAACAACCATATAATCATAGCAGAACATGTAAATAAAGGTGCTCAACATATTATGATAATGCACACCGTCTGTCAATATGCTGAATGGGTGAATGTGTAAAGATGTAACGTGACAGGTTAATGAATAAGGAAAGAATGGAGCATATTGTTCGATCTGATCACAGTAAATAATAATAATTTATACTGTCAATCCTTGGGTTAATGATGGCTGCCCTGCTAAGTGATCCACAGCCACCCCAGCGAGCACATTGTTTCAATCATTACATTTTCTGTCAGAGAGTTCAATGAAACAGACCAGAATTGAGTGTTGCAATCATTTACCTTGATCTACATGAATACGAATGACAAAAGAATCATTTTAGCTGCTCCTATCTGCTGCTGAGGGAAAAATAAATGAAATAAAGAGTAGCTGCTTTTTCTGTGCTACAGATTCCTGTCAGTTGAGTCATGGTGCATTTGGGTGTGAAAAGGTGCTCCAGATATGAGTGTGTGTGTGTGTGTGTGTGTGTGTGTGTGTGTGTGCAGTAATGTAGCCTATGTGTCAGTCTGCAGATAGCTCGTCAGTAACCAGGCAGTGTAGGCTTGCAAACCCCCAACCCCCTGCTAGCGTCAGCCTCACTTCCATCTCTGCTGTTGCAGCACTGGAGTGGTCTGATGGGTTGATTGTATGTACATCTGTGAGATGGCATCATGTGTGTGTTTTCATGAGTGTCTGTGCTGCCATGTCTGATAGATGACATGTATGTGGTAATGAGCCACGCTGCACTGAAACCATTTTCTCTGACTCCCCAAGAGGGTTTCAGATGCCAGCCCTCTTCCCTTAATTATTCTCCTTCTAGTCCCGAAGCTGATCCTCAACAGTGTCTCTGTCTCTGTTGCAGCTAGGCACCTATCTCTCCAAGGAGGCACATGTCTAGACTGCACAGGTCACTTGCTGCTGACCTGTTCATTACTTTACATCAAATATGTCATGTGTCATTGTTGTTACATATCTATTTTCAAATGTTCACAGATTTTCAGAAACCGACGTGAACATGACAGAGCCTATTTCTTGTTTTTGATTGTATATTTTCTTTATTCATACTGAAAGTACAACAGACAAATTATATATAAAAAGAGTAAATATACTGCTCTCATCTCTGGGAACAGTGAACCTGAATTAGAAGAATATTTTACATATTTTTTAAATATTTTGATATTTTTAAAAAAATATATAATACATATCTAAAACCTACCACTGAATTCATGTCTTCCCATTATGCTGCCATTGTTTGACTGCAGCATACATATATACACCATTGATTTTAAGATATGGCAAGTCATTTATTGAATGTTAGAGGTTTTGGTAGGCAGATTTTGTTTCCTTTAAACAAAGCCAGGTCAGCTGTTTCCAGTGTTAAGCTAACTTTAACTGGTGCAAGTCATATGCCAAAGAGCCATCTACTAGCTACCCAGCTGTCTAACAGCAAGTGTAGCATTGCCACAAGACACTTTTCTTGATTCTAAACTAAGAGACTGCAGACTGTAGCTTCAGTCCTAAGACATGAGAGAAATCCCTTCACAAAAGTTAATATTAATATGCCTGTTTTTAAAGTTGTTCAACAACCCCATTAGGCATGATTTACAGTAAAACCAGCACATAAGCTAAATAGTCTCACAGAAAAAGGTCTTTTTAGAGGACAATGGCAGTGCTGCCACATCCACTACAGTTGTTACAGAATAATCATGCCTTGGAGCAACCTATAGATGACAGGCTCAGTAAACCTTCGGCAGGGGTTTATCTGATTTGCATAGACATGTAATGCACATTTTTGATAAATGTGTGTACTGGTATCTTTGGGAGAAAGACAGGGAGACGGGAAAACTGTAGAAAAAGATAAGACAGAGGAGTGTCTAGACAGAAAGGCTGGCAGCTCCGTTTATCCAGAAGACGATCAAACCACTATTCCATTTCCAGCTGCAGAAAATCAATGTTGGAGTAGACAACAGAGGAAAGTTATCTGAGACTGGTAGTGCACACTATATTCTCACAATTTCCCTATCTCCTACTGTACAAAGGTAATAAATAAGCAGGTCAAGAGTCACTTGCTGTATCCTGTGTGTGACAGTTCAGGAATGGTAAACATTCAGACACTTCATCCATGTCGTGGGCAGTGTGTGACAGCAGGACGTAGCAGGGAGATCCTGATAAGAACTTATATCAGTAAAAGACTAAGCAAATATATTAAGGAAGGTCATGAAGGATGGTTAGTTGCAAGGCAGGTGAATAGGAAATGGAAAATGCTTTGACATTGAATATTCTTCCCTGGAATATTTTTGGTGGAACCCATTTATTGACATGAGATTAAAACGCTGTAAATACATTAAAATGGGTTGCACCACCCAAACTTGTACTGTGAATTATTAAATACTTCCATCCAGTATTACTGCTGTTAAATCACAGAAATCTAACATTATTTTATAATAATACTTTAAACTTTAAATTACTTTCAACCAAAAATATCCTACCTCATAATAAAAATCATTAAATAATAGTTAAATAATGTCTGCTAGTGCACCTTAACTTGAAATTTACTACTCATACTAAAATGTATGCTAGCCTACATAAAATCCATTAAATGAAGTGTTCCAGGAAAGCAAAAAAAAGTGACAAATGTTTTTGAAAATACTCATTTATCTAGCATGTACACTGCTGTGAAAAAGTATATGCCACCTTTCTGATTGTTTTTTTTGTGTCACACTGATCGAGATCATCAAACAAATCTAGCATTACTCAAAGATAACCTGAGTAAATACAAAATGCAGTTTTAAAATGATGATTTCATTTCATTCATTCCAACCCTGCCTGGCCCTATGTGAGAAAATAATTGCCACCCTCTTTCTGAATCATGAATGAACTGTGATTAACCAAATTCTGTCGAAAGCTGATTTAGTTTCACTTGCCACACCCAGGCCTGATTACTGCCAGACCTGTTGAATCAAGAAATCATTTAAATAGAAGCTGCTTGACAAAGTGAGAACAACAGCTAAAGAATAGCAAGCCTCACTTCCCTCAGTTAAGGTCAGTGTTAATGATTCAATAATAAGAAAGAGACTGGGCAAAAATGGCATCCATGGGAGAGTTCCAAGGAGAAAGTCACTGCTGACCAGAAAGAAAACAAAGGCTTGTCTCACATTTGCCAAAAAACATCTTTATCATCACCAAGACTTTTGGGCAAATATTCTGTGGACTGATGAGAAAAACGTTTAACTTTTTGAAATGTGCGCATCCCATTACATCTGGTGTAAAACTGACACAGCATTTCATAAAAAGAACATCATATCAATAGTCAGACATGGTGGTGGTAGTGTGATAGTCTGAGGCTGCTTTGCAGCTTCAGGACCTGGACAACTTGTGATAATTGATTGAGCCATGAAATGTCCGGTCATCAGTTTGCGACCTCAAGCTCAAGCACACATTAGGTTATGCAGCAGGACAATAATTTGACATACAAGTCCACCTCTGACTGGCTAAAAAAAACTAAATTAAGGTTTTGAAGTGGCCTAGTCGAAGTCCTGACTTCAGTCTGATTGAGATGCTGTGGCATGACCTTAAACAGGCCGTTCATGCTCAAAAAACCCTCCAATGTGGTTGAAGTACAATTGTGCAGGCAGAGTGGGCCAAAATTTACTGCCAGTTATCGCTAACGCTTAACTACAAACAGTTATTAGGTTTAGTCAGCAACTTTTTTTTTACATAGGACCAGGGAGGTTTGGACAGCTTTTGCCCCTTAATAAATAAAATCATCATTTAAAAACTGCATTATGTATTTAGGGTTATCTTTGTGAAATTAATTTTGTTTGAAGGCCTGAATCATTTAAGCTTTACATATATACAAAAAAAGAGAGGTTGCAGAGGTTTGTTTCAACACTGCACTATGAAGCTGTCATCATTATCTAATTGTAGGGACTTAACAAAAAAAACGTTAACAAACCAAACTCTACTTAACTTGAGCGATGTGATACAGTAAAACAGGTCAAATCATCTTATATTATCTGGGAGAGCTATAATAGCCATCAGAAAACCAGTGTAAAATATGTGACCTCGCAGTCAGACATACAATAGCGCAACATTTTATCTGTATCTTCATTAGCAGGAGCATGAAGCTAACTGCTGTGCCCTTGGTCTGGGAACAAGTTTAGGCCTACTGTATATTATTCTTTCTTAAGACAAAATAGACAGTGTTATCATTCAAGTTATCAGTTATCATTCACATTGAATTCTATTAAATCACCCAAATAACCATTTGCTCTTATTCGATAAAGAAATTAAAATAACAATCAGTTTTTTGTTACAACTGGAGGGTGAAACAGCCTGAATCTGTTGTGTGACTATATAGTGCTTTGCAGTGTACATACTGCACAGTACATCAGCTATTCACTATTTTATTTAAAGAAGAATTTCTTTATGAAATAAAAGTAACTGAGAGGGTAAACTTCAGACATTTTTTATTTAAATAAAGATTTAAAGATGAAAATAACATGACTAACAAATACAGAATTCTGTCAATAATTTAAGCCTTAATTGGCAACATGACTCGCAAATGTTTTGTTTTGCGTCAACAGCATACTTATAAACAATTTTAAGAGCAGGGATATGTACAACAAAACAACTCCGTCTGCCAAATACAAGCAAAAGAGAACTGTGAAATGCAGGATATCAGCAGGTTTTGAAAAGTCTCAAAAAGTATTGAATTCAATTTCCCCAAAAACAGGAGCATGTATTTAAAAACCTTAAATGTAATGACAAAAAGTCAAAAATCTAAATCTGTTGTAGGCAGTAACACTTTGTCAGGAGGCATTAAACTAAATATGGTATCAGGGCAGTGCACTGTGCTACAGGAGGCCTTTCTATCCTTTTTGTAGCGTTTGAGTCTGCACCATCAGACCTACAGCAAACTCTGCCACTACTTAATAGCTAAGATCGTGAATGGAAGATTTTAAAAATGTCATTGAAGTAATGGAGTCCTTTTTAATCAATTAATCCATCCATTCCTTTTTTTGCTGTTTATCAATGTGCAGATTTGGTTTTCCATTATACCTTCAGTTTGGGCAGTTTGAAACAGACATAAATCAAATTCTACTTGGTATCAAAAGTGTAAAATTTCGTTCTGCAGAAACCTTGACAAGTGCAATGAATACTGAGCAAAACGGAGCTTGTACAGAGTAGCATGATGCTCCAGACAGGACTGAGAAGTGAACTAATGACTGCAGCAGAGCTACAGAGAAAGATTTTAGATGACTTGCCGTTTCCAGCAACCTACCCGTGGCAGCCAACAGTTAGTGTCTTTAAAACCACGTATCTTAAACCGTCCTTAAACCTCCAACCATCACCTTCGTTGTCGCTTCTGTCTAATGCTACAGATAAAAGGTGAGGCGCCCTATCGGAGAACCACTCCTTCTAGACAGGAGCCCTGCTCACACTGTTGCTAGGCAACACATTAAATTCTAGTGTTCTGTACATCCAGAGAAGTCCAGGCTTCTCGGTGCAGACCTACAAATCACCATGTCCTCCATTAGCCGAGCTGTCAACAGCTGCTAATGCCAGAACACTCAAGTGAATACAAGAACGACATGAACAAACACCAAAGCAGCCACAAGCAAGAAGAGACAGCCACAAAAAACAATTTTTAGAGGTAAATGTCAAGACTTCTTTGCAGTAAAGTTGAAAAATAAAATCAAATTCTTTTATACAATAAAAAGAAAAGTAGACAAAGGAACAATATTGGTTTCCCTGGACAGGACCAGTCTGTGATTGAAATCAACCACAAACCACCTATTACATCAGGGACTTTTACCAGCTGGCTGAGGTTTAGTATCTCAAAAAGTGATTGGTTTGATTTAATGTCAAAGCGGCATTAACTAATATTTTACAAACAAGACGTGTTTCAGAATCATTCCATGTTTCAGAGTTACATACAGGCCTTCTGTTGATATTCTAGTGAGACTGGGCCAATGTCGGTGCCCACAAATCATGTGTAGGTGTAGAGAAAGGAAACAGTCTTTGACACAACGGAGGTGAGTTCAACATCCTGTGTTTGTATCAGTCTCACCAGGTTGAATAACTGACTCAAGAAAATAAGCAAACAACTAATAGACTTAAATGATTAAGCTATGTTTTATGTGCTCTCTAATTGAGCATCCCTTGTTGATAACAAATGTAATAATCCAATGTGTGATGTATTATCAGGAGGCAGGGAGGTTTAGTCCTAGTTATGTTAACCCTTTTTCTGTCAGTTTCCAAAAATCTAGAGAAGTCAAGACTGCACTGTTCATTACCACCTACTTCTGAGCTTTGGAATTTAAAAAACATAATGCAAATACCATCCAAAAAAGATCAAAAAGGGAATATGGGCCTCTTTTAAAAATGCCTAAAGTGATGTTACTTAAGTTTAAAAATGAGGTGTGAAAGAAATGTGCTCCTATCAGACCTGTGTAGCCCAATCATCACTGCTTGAAGCTACAGTTGCTGCTACTAGAAAAACACACCTGAGCCTCTAACTAAACCTTTGTGGTTTAGTTGCATGGTGGGCTATATAGGGTTTTAACAAGTAGAAAGTCCATATTTCTGTTTTTAAACTTTTTCTTAACAATCCCTCATCTGTTTGACAATTTTACAGGAGTGCAATGTCTCACATAGCATTAAAATAAAGGTTTTATGCTTTTTAGACCAACAAAGCATTATCTCTTTCCGCAGGAACTTGTATTAAAAACAGGTATCCATTAGGCAGCTCCTCAAGCAGCAGGGAATATTGAGATGATGCTTGATGAATAATGTAACAGCACTATAATCAAGGCTTATAATGGTTAATAACACTGAACAAATGAATAGGAAAGTGACAAAAACATGCAGAGTCTTTACATGGCCTTTGTTTGTGTGTCTGTTTTTGTCACAGCATGTCCACCCTAGCCTGTTTTGTAGCTCATGTGAATGCTGAGACTTTACATGGCCTTAGTTTGTGTGTTTGTTTTTGTCACAGCATCCACCCTAGCCTGTTTTGTGGCTCATGTGAATGCTGAGTCACATTGCACTCCTTCAGATGCGCCCTTAACTCATCCTCCTACTTGCCTTTGCAAATGAACACTCTGCTTGGCAAATCCCTCCCTTCTCTCTACTGTCAGATTTAATTTCCAAATGAAACACTATAAAGGGCAAGTAAGGGGAATCGTTTCCTCAAGGATCATTGTTTTAAATCCCCCAAGCTGGATACCACTTCACGTCAGTGAGATTTTGCAGTTTATCTTGTCACTCAGGCCATGCTGTGACGTTTACGAGACATTCAAATCAGGAGATGGACTGGAAAGTCCAGCTATATCAGAATTTCAAATGAGTCTCGGTAGGGTAGTATCGTTGAATGCAGTGTTTACAGCCACTTCCAGCAGAACAGAGGTGCTGACCTAATGTAAGCTGACTCTATCAGAACAATCTTAATGTGACAAGTCTCTAGGTCTGCATCTTAAAGTGCCTCTTATGCTCTCTTTTTTAATTGATCAGAAACATTTCCAACATCAAACATTTTTCACTCTGGTAGTGCTGGTGACGGGTCATGATGATAAAATGTCATTGTCATAGCTGAATGAGGAGTGAAGTGATCATTTTTGACAGGGTGTTTGGGAGAGAGAGACTTTGTCGAAATCCACATCATTGCTGTCTTTCCCCTGCTGAGATACAGTACAGTTCACATGTCCTTGCTTTCTGTTTTGCAGCATGATGCCTGCAGTTTTCACATGATTGAGCAGCTCTTGGACTTGTCCTTGCTGACTGTAGACGAGAGGAGCTCTGTCTTGTTGGGCAGATGGAGAAATCTTTTAGAGAGGCGGCGGACAGGGCTGGGTTTATTGGCAGGATGTAGTTTGTTCGTGCAGGCCAGAGCTGTGGTACGGAAAACACTATGTATGCTCTTCTCTGATGTGAAGGCTGAGCACTCCAGGTAAGCCTCTGCTCCAAGCTGCTTGGCCAAGGACAAACCCTACAATGTCAGGAGAAAAGGTATGCGTATTAGCAAGAATAATCTAGTCCAGACAAGAGAAACACATAAAGAAGGAAAGAGTAGTCATGCAAACCTGTTCATGGGAGATGGGAGTCTGTTTCTGATTGGAGAGCTCCATGCGTGTGCATACGTCTGTGCGCAGGTCTGTCTTGCAGCCTATTAGTAGGATCCGTGTGCTGGGGCAGAAATCCTGGATCTCTGCTTTCCACTGTAAAAAACAAATAGAATCAAAGTGTAACCAGACTGCCTCTAAAAAGTGTTACATACAGTATATAGGGCAAGCTAATTATTCACAGAGTTCATGTTAAGCCGTAAAAGAATGCTCTAAATGCTTTTCCAGAATGATGACAAGAAAAACCTGAAGTGCCAGCTTATTCATTTGTGTAGTTTGTTAATGGAACTTTTGCAAAACAGTGACCTACAGTAAGCGAGTCCACTAAGGGTTGGGGATTGTGTGATCGTATGTTAAGACAGCCACCTCTAACTTTCAATGTGATTGTTCATTTTAAATGTCATTATGCTGTATTTGGATTTTACCACTGCAGTGCAGCAGTGATGGAGTGACTGATGGTTAACTTGGGCAGTGATTAGCTCACAATTTGAGAGTCGTTCAGAAAAACAAAAAAGATATTCAGTAAATGAGAAGGACTTCAAACACAAACACAGCATACAGCATACAAAAATTAGATCAACATTAATATTATATATAGTTCAGTGTTGTAATGTCATGTTAACATTGCAGCTGTCCATACCTTCTTCAGCGCACTGTCTACTGTGTCTGGTCGACTGATGTCAAAGCATAAGAGGACTGCATCTGAGTCGCTGTAGCAGAGGGGCCTGACATTGTCATAGTATGGAGAACCTAAAAGTAAAGAACAGAAACATTTATACATTATGTTGTCGGCCACTGAACTTGAAATATCGTCTTTAAAAATGAAAACATTAGTTTTTTTCCCCATTGTTTGCAGACGGAACCAGAAACAAACATCTCCTCACATGATCTGAATCCGCCTGACACTGTTATAATGTTCCAACACAACCATCATCCTCACATTCACACAGTACTAACACAAATAGACACATGCAGCCCTGCCAAAACTGATAAGAGAGCAAAGAACTGCACTAGACTGGTCGCCTTCCCACTGACAGGACTTTTTTTCCAAAAAAGTAAACTAACTCACTGAGTCAGAGACGACATAGCTGTACCAGTCACGTCTTTCCATTATTAGTCAACAGCAAATTTACCCAAGTTTTGTATGCATAGAAACAAACCAGACCTAAAATGTGCCTTATACATGATTTCTGTTAAAGCAAAAGTCTGACAATTTGGAAAATGTCAAATTCACCTCCTGGCAGACAGTTAAATGAGAAGATCAACGCCCCTCATGTCCGAGTGGCAAATATGAAGCTACAGTATTAGCTGGGGCATAATGTGCCCCAGACACAAGCTGAGCTTGTAGAGCTAAAATGGGCGTGTTCTAGAGACACTGATTGTGGCTACTGCGGTTGATATGTTACAATAGGACGTGTACCACGTATCAAAAATCAAATGCTAAAAAAATACTGCAGCTTTACACAAGGAATTAGAGGTAAACTAGTGCAGTAAGTTTCATCAACCATATCTTTAGTGTGACTCCACTTAAATCCATCAAATTGTACAGAATTATTAGATGTTTATATTCTACACATATTTGTAATTGTTAATAATTTTGTTTTTCAATTTACTGCATACCTAACATTTCTAATACTGCAGACATTTAACAATTAATAGCAGTTGTTTCCCAAAAATATAATCCACCACTTACACCACAGAAGCCCAAATAAACTGATCCGCAACATGATAACACACACTATCCTTCACCTCAATCACCCTGATTGTTGTCACATAAATACAACTTATTCTTACTGTTATGAGAATGTTAATTATGGTGTGAAGGAAACATATTTTATTTATTTTCCCATAAAAAGCACACCTAGACCTTTCTTAACTAGCAGGAAAGTTCCTGTGCTAAAAACAGCCCAACAGGACGTCCGCTCTCTATTGTCTTCCCTCTGCCACCTAATCAATCCACACACAACAACAAGATTTAATTTCCTACTCCTGTCCTCAGGGGGTCAAAAGTGCACCACAAGCTTTCCTTGCAAATATAGGAAGACATAATTAACCCAGGAATAGATACTAATATGCTTCTAAGGGAACTAACTAACACGTATGCTGCTTTCATGATTTTGCCAATAGGTAGCTCTTAAAGCAGTCCATCTGAAGCGTTGACTGAAATCTACAAAGTAGGACAACTTATACAACGACTGTCTATCAATAACACTTCTTTTAGTGGGAATCAAAGCAAGCGTCACATAACTATCCAGGGTGATGTAAGGCTTGAGGAAGAGGAGGCAGAGAGATCTGAAGAAGACACAACTTCAGCACCTACCACCTCCCACACATTAGCAGCCCCCTGCCTGGACACACACACACACAACCTTTCAGCTGAGCAAACATTAGTTGAGCTATTAAAACTGTCTTCTGTACTGTCAAAGAAAGAAAACACAATGAAGGAGTTAATGTCATCGTCATACATTCTGCATATTTCAGAACTGAGGATCAGGATTCAACAACTGTCTTAACTGAATAATAAGTAAAATCTTAATTTCCTACAGCCCGAGAAAAGACATTTGAGAAGGAGGGTATTTGTTCTAAATGTTTATGTTAATGGTCACTTCAGTTGATGTGTAAATCTAATGTGTAAAATATTAGTTATTGCAGCTTTAAAGTCATCAAGCAAAAGTAATTCTCCTGTCTCAGCCTCTACACTGTGAGGATTTGCTGCTTTTCAGACTAAATATCTTTGGGCTCCAGAATAACACAAGGCAATTGAAGATGACAACTTAGTCTTTGGAAAATTAAGATGGTCATTTTTCACCGCCACTTATAAATAAAAATAAAAATGATAAAGAATGAAAAGAAAATAAAGACTGACAAGAACAGCCTGCGTTTGTGTGTGTGTGTGTGTGTGTGTGTGTGTGTACTGCAAATGTAAATAGGTCTTATGCAATGCTTCCTCTGGAAAGAGTGGCTGTCCTTAAAGTTTTTACTTTGTGGGTGATAAACAGACAAACCTACATTCAGTTCAGTGCTGGTTACATAAGTCCTTTTTAAGGCAACATACACCATAAGGCAGTGGGGAGGTCATGGATATCTTTTCTCTCCGTATCCCTCACTGGTGCCTTCTGTTCATAGTGACTGTACACCATACACACACAAACACAGTTGGACACATAGTAAAACAGGAGACACACACAAATATATAAGCCTGCCCACACTCTTGAGTGACTTCCACCCCCTGCATGGACGAGGCATCCCCCTCTCCCCTGTGAAACAGCCCCTCTGCAGGCCAGCTGGCATCGCTCAACTTCCTCTAAAGACTCAGCCAACACTGTTGTTACAGAAATCTGTACTGCAGAGGGAAGCTTTTCTCATTGATCCCATTTACATAATTTTTCTTTACGTTCAGGTTTATTGTGTCAGTGGACCACTACAGCATATTTTCAAAATACGCTGTAGTGTAGTTACAAAAAGTTGGATCCAAACACCAAGAGGAAGTGTGACACTTATGACTGTCTGGACCTAATGCATAACTTTTGTCGACCTGCAGAATGAAGATGCGGCACTAAAATGTCGTCTGTGGTCAAGATCTTCAGCTTACAATGATATAACACAAGAAAAGCAGCAAATATTCATATTTAAAAAGCTCAAAACAGCTCCTTCTTGACATTTCTGCTTTAAAGCTATTCAGGTAAACATCATCTCTGGACCTGGTGGGTTGAACAGACAAACTCAGCTGGTTGTAAAATTCTTCCTGATGTGTCTGCACCAAATTAACAAGTACACAAACCAAGGAAACTACCATATACTGTCAAATTAAACATGTACTATACTATACTGTATATATACGATGATGAGGAGAAATGTCAGAATGACAACAACATATTGATGACAAATTAATTGATTAATCAAGAAAACTGTTGACAGATTAACTGACCAAACCAATTTTGATTAGCAATAACACAAATAATACTGTAATACCAGTGTCATTCTCAGTCAGAAATTCAAACTCAGAGGTTGCTGTTATGTGTGGATATATCTCAGGGCTCTGGCATAAACGTAATATTATGTTTCCCATATTTGTCTTTTAACAGCCTAGGTTAATCTAGATTAGAATCATTAGAATTTCATATGCAAAAGTGGTTTTAAGGCAGCAGCTATTACACCACAGTGAAAAGCTACTTAACTGAACCAAACAGGACTGACAGACAGTGACGTCTGGGTAAACACTGAAAGCAAAACAGTAGCTGAGAGGGGGATTCACTTGTTGTTGTCACCCCATCCCAGACTGACTGTGTTGTTGAGGAGGGTAAACAAGTTCCACACTCAACCCATAAACATGCATGTAACTCAGTACTTAACTCATTGTTTAAGCATGAAAAACTTAAATTATGAGTGAGAAGGATATAGATGAGAGGACACCAAAGCCTTGCCCTTTGCAAACACAGAGTAAAATTAAAGTTTAAGCAAAAAAAAAAGCATATATATAGCAGCTCATAATCCTCACCTGATGTGTCCCAAAGGCTGAGCTCAACCCGCTGGTCTTCAAGCTCCAGACAGGCCGTGTAGTTCTCAAACACAGTAGGGACATAAGTCTAGAAACGAATCATTAACGAACAATTATATAAAATGAAACACTTGCAGATCTTCACATTTGTTCAGCACAATCAGTTTCAATGATTAAAACTAATCAACTGATAGTTTCAGCTGTCAATTAACATACAGTAGCTGTATCCCTTAATTTAAACTGGCATTACTGTCAGTCTGGGCAGACACCTGTGAAATAATCTTTACACTATTCAGTCATTTCAGATAAATTACACTATCACTGGCACGAGAGTTAAGACATATATACATAGATTAAAATATACAAAAACAACATCTGAGGTTATTTAAAACAAGTACC
>OMLM01009134.1:0-13468 GCA_900302695.1 Helostoma temminkii | reverse complement strand
CATAGACACATGATAAACTTCCTACTGTAACACATGCAACTGTGATTTTGTGTTGTAGGTAGCTATCAAACACGTCCCTAAAGCTAGTGTGGAGTGTCAACCAGTGGTGAGTGATTGGACCCAAGTTAGTGGGTAAATCTGCCGCAGTGTCATTATTGGACTGGTACGATCTGGACCAGGAGGTTCTCCTAGTGATGGAGAGGCCAGTGCCCTCTGTGGACCTGCTAACATACATCAATGATACTGATGGGTACCTTGAGGAAGACGTGGTTAAGGTAATAAAGCTAGTGGAGCACATTTCTGTGTTACCACTTTACAGTCACCAAGTGAAATAAATGTAACATTCTTGTTAGCACACTAACTGGAAGCACCTCACAGCGTCTGCTTCTGTTTCAGAACATCATGAAGCAGCTGGTAGAGGCAGCACTTGACATGCACTCCAAAGGAGTTTTCCATCGGGACATGAAAACAGAAAACATTCTCATTGACAGTGGCTCTGATGTCCTTCGAGTGCGGGTTATAGACTTGGGATGGAAATGCTGCAGCACGTTCGTAAGAACAAATTTATCTGTAACACCAAGGTGACTTGCCTTTTTTCTTTGCACAGCATTCTGCACATATGATCATGACAAGCTCTTGTTCCCATTCTAAAATCTCTTTCAGAAACTTCAGTGGATTGTAGCTGGTTTGCAGTACAGCAACAGAACATTTTCATAACCACACTTCTGCAGGTCACTCTCTCACAAGAAGTTCGGACAGTAGATCCATCAAATTTCAATTATGTCTTGTATAGCCGTTTCTGATAAATGAAGAACACTGCATTTTCAATAACAATGAAGCCCAGTTGCTTCTCAACTGAGCCTTTAATTCATTCACATCAGAGTTACAAACAGACTCTGGTGGATTATACCCACAAGCTTGGAGTGGTAGCAGTGTCTGTTAAAGCAATGTCATTCCTAAAATCAGAGACTTCACAATGTTGATGATTCCTATTTTTGTGGGCATTTCATGAGGAATACACATTAGTATGGAACTGACAGTTTCTAAAAGGACAATCCACCATCTCATGTTGTTTTAAATGTGTCCTCAAATGGCTGAGAGGACTTTTATCATTAACTGGTTGCCTTAATCCATACACTGCACAGATGAATGACACACATCCCATCTGACTTTCACCATGCACAACTGTCTCAGAAGGTAACCGTGTTAAGTAAATGTTCGAAGCATTTACTGACTGAAATGTGCAGACACAGTCATCATAAAGACAAGGAAATGGGCTGACTGTGGAAATATTAGTATGATGCAAACGAGTGTTTAAGTAACTTTTCAAAGATAGCAGCACAAAGTTTGCACTTCCAAGCCATTGACAATCTAATATATCCCCAAAACATGACCCACAATTTAACATATGGTGTGAAACCAATTGAGATTTTTAGATTGAGTTCAGTGTTTGACTTTTAACTTGAAGGAGCTGGGGCAGTTTTGCCTGGAAGAATGGGCAAAATCCTGGTAGTTAGATAGTAGTTAGTATGGAAATTTACAGACTGTAATGCAGCAAAATAAGAAAAAGGCAAAGGTGGGTGAATACTTTTTCAAGGCACTATGTGTGTATATGTAACAACCCCCAATGCTGTAGGTTTGTAAGTGTCCCAATATACCCAATTCAACATGTCGAAGTGTCCTCAATTTCCCCATTTATAGATAATAGGAAAAAATTATAAAGGCTAAAATATTGTTTTATTAGTGCAAACACAACAGAGTTGTAATAGACAACAGCATGTCAGAGGATATTTTTGCCAAGCCACATCACACAGAAAAAAGGTAGATTTCAGAAAAGTGAGAATGAGCACATAGATGAAGATGAATGCATCAATAATCGTAGTCCCTAAACTCAGAGGACAACCCCAGTGGGACCTATGTGTCTGTCTTTGTCTAATTGTCTCATGCTTATTTATATGGGATACCATTTTAATGTGACATACATAAAGTATTCTTTGTATATTAATTTGCAATGTTTTTGTTTTTATAGTTTTTGTTAAAAAAATATATGTTAAATAGTCTGAGGTTTTTTAACTAACAAGTATGATTAAAAGACAGAATGCTACAACATGTTAGTTAATTAGAAAACCTAAGTAGTAGGATCATAAACTTACTAAAATATTTTATCTTTTTAGAGCTGCTGCCTTGTTTCTGGTGCTGTTGTCTCTTCTGCTGGCTGAAGTCTTTGTCGTGGTGGTCCTGTGTAAGTTTTTTGATCCATTGAAACAAATGGTTGCCAAATTATGAGTGATTACTTACAAATATCATGTTGATCCTTCACATATTGGATCCTTGCTGTGGCAGAGATTCAAGACAAAAAACCTCAACACCCACCTGACCAAAACAACAAGCCAGCTGGAGAAGGAAAGAGACTTTATGAGGGTAAACACTACCAACCTTACCAAGCAAAGAGACCATTTACAAATAGCTTTCCTGGAAGGTAGATTAGATTTATTTGAACTGTACCAAGCAACAATGTAACTGAAGGCATTTCATTTTGTGTTGTTAACCAGAAATAACCTGCTGACCAATGGGCCTGTTTTGGCAATAGTTGTTACTTTATTTCCATCTCAATAGAAAAATGGAGCAACAGTCCTGTAAAAAATTCAATGGACAGCTTGTGATCTTATATAGTCGTGAGAAACAGGTGAGATTACCTCTCATATTCTTCTAGACTATGCACTTTTGTTGTGGAGTTTTTATGGTGTTGGGGAATATTGTTTGATATTTTTCTAACTAAAGTAAATATATAATATATATTTTCAGATATATACGCACACAGATGTAAATAAACCAATGTTTTCAGCAAAGGAGAGTAGCAAAAACATATATTTAATGTGGTTCTATATGTCCTAGAAAACATTTGGTATTTTTTAAAAAAAAGATGAAAGAGGAAACCCAGATCTTTGTGATAAAACAAGTTCTGTCTTCTTGAAGTATGATAATCAAACTGTCCATGACGACTTCTGCAAAGTTGGTGAAGTGAACACACAATATGTAAAGAGAGGGAAATGAAAATAAATGGGAAACAAATGTTTGAATCCTGTGACTATTGTTAGTTCTCTTTGTTACTATTTAGTCTTTGTCACAATAGATATTTTGTAGTAATGGCTTCTTCCTCACTGTGTGGCCTTTCAGCCCATACATGTACAGGACTCATTTCACTGTGGATAAGGATACTCTCTTACCAGCTTCAACAGCATCTGCACAATATCTTTTGTTTTGGGGTTGATAAGCACATTTCGCAGGATCTCTCTCTCTCGTGCTTCTCTCGGGAATCACAACCTGTCTCCTTTCTGAGCTGTATTATTGCTGGACATCCCCATAGTGTTTATACTTGCGTATGCTTGTTTGAACAGATAAATGTGGCACCTTCAGGCATCTGTAATCAGAAGGATGAACCAGACTTGTGGAGGACCACAATTCTCTTCCTGATATCTTGGCTGATTTCTTTTGATTTTCCCATTATGACATAAAAGAGGGAAGTGTGTTTGAGGTGTGACTTTAAATACAGCTACAGGTGTTCTTCAAATGCTGTAAACAAAGAAGTAATTGTGAGTGGTTAATAACATATTTACTTGTGGTGTGGTAAACCGAGAACACATACAGTATTTGCTCAGACTTTCAATGTATTCACACAACCTGGGCCCTGTTTTTCAAATATCACTAAACAGATCCAGGATCATATGAGTTAAGATGGATGTTCTAATCCTGGATTAGGTCATGTTGTTACTTTGGTTCTTTAAACCCACTTAAAAAGATGGGTTTTGTGGAAGATCATTGCACTCACCAAAAAAAAAGAATTTTGTGCTCATAATTATGACTTAGTATCTCATAAATACAAGATCTGGATCTTGTAATTATGAAAAACTATATTGCAATTGTTACACAAAGTGCATGTGGGAGACTCCCTGGAAGAACATCTGGAAGAAGGTACTTTAGTCTGATGAGACTAAAATTCAACTATCTGACCATCAAAAAAAAATTTGATGATATGAAAACAAAAATCTGCAGCAGTCTAAAAAAATAGACTGCTTTTTTATAGTCTAAAAAAATAAGACTTATAACTTCTCATTTTCATTGATGTCCTATATCCTTATTGGTCTGAAGGCAAATCTCACTGTTTGTCGCAACCATGCATTGTGTTGTCCTCCCATGCTGCAATTCAAGTCATTCAACAGAGAAATCTGATCCTTTGGCCTGTGGTGGATGGATATTATATCCATGTGTATGTGACAGATTTTATGAATGGTAAATTTTGCAATGTGATGCTCAAACAATGAAAGAATGTTAACAACATCTAAAGAGTTTGACAATTTCACTGAGAATCAACTCATCAGTTTTGATCAGTGAGACATATGGACGGGATTTTTGTGCAGATTTGTAAAGAAATGTTCTATTTTTCCCCACATGTACCAAAACAATGCAACTTATCCGAATGAATGAGAAATCTAATCTGTTGTGAACAGATAACTATTTGTTCAAAGATTTGAGCTTAATGTTCTGAAAAATGCATTTGTCAATGGAGGCTGTAGCAAAGCAAATGGAGAAAACAATAATGCTGATGAATAAAAGAAGTATGTTGTGAAATAAGGACTTCTATCCTGTATTTTTTTACACAAGTACTATATCTGTACTTCTACTTCTTCTGCTTGAGTAGAGAATGTACGTGCTAGTGATGTGTTACAGTATCATCTGTTACTTAACTGTAGCTATAGGTCACTTAGTGGTTCTTGTTCATGGTCCAGTGATTTCCTCCATTGTCTTCCTTTTATTAAAATCTGTGCAGTCAAGTAATCTCTACTTCCCTCCTAATGCTTCAGTACAGTTGTATAAAAGCTAACACAGTTGGATTGGTCAAGGCAGAACAGAGTACGTCTGAATTAGGTGAAGAGATAAAAAAGTAGAGGCTGTACAGTTATGCATGCGAGTACCAAGCCAGACTTTCCTGGGAAATGTAGATTCCAAACCGATGGGAAAGAGGACAAAAACATCCATGCAACCATTTATGAAAATGACTGGATGCCACGGAGTACACAACCAAAATTACAGGACAATATCACTAAAGATCAACAGCAATGTATCTGTAAGTGTTTGTCTGCCTCTGTCATATATCCTACATATTACAATAATAATTTAATTTCTATTTTTTATGTTGATACATATGTTATGCAATTATGAACATAAACAACAACAGTCCATGTGTTTTTTTAAATACAGGTAACTAGAAATTAACTTTCATCAGCATGTGTGTGTTATTTTTACTTTAAGCCATTTCAGCAGATGTAACTTCAAGAAAGAGGAATCTTGTAAGAGATGCTGCCGTGTTTCTGGGCCTGCTGTGTCTTCTCTTCCTGGTTGCAGTCGTTGTTCTGGTGTTCCTGTGTAAGTTTTACAAGTTCATCTATTCTAACTAATGACTGTGATAATTTAAATTATTCACCATCCACATGTTGGACCCTTGTTGTTGCAGTGAATCAAGACAAAAGCCTCAACTCCAACCTGACCCAAAAAACATGCCAGCTGGAGAGTGAAAGAGACTTTTTGAGGGCCAACAACTCCAACCTTATACAAAAGACAAGCCAGCTGGAGAGTGAAAGAGACTTTTTGAGGGCCAACAACTCCAACCTGACCCAACAGATAGACGAACTCCAAAAGCTTGGTGAGTGGAAGTGTTTTTATTAAAGGAGGAGTTAAACATTTGAAAAAAACAGGTATTCATTTTATTGCAGATAATTAAATGACAAAATATGTTATATTACTGTAACATGACTACTAAATTTTTTATTATATTCATCAGCCAGTTTGACCAGAAAAGGGGAGAAACAGATGAGAAGTTAAAAAGTTCCCAGTCAAGAAATTACCATATTGATGTATTGTGACAGTATTTAATTTTGTGTTGTTAAACAGACACATCATGTCCTGCCAAGTGGACACAGTTCGGCAATAGTTGTTATTTTACTTCTACCTCAGTGGAAAACTGGAACAGCAGCAAACAATCCTGTGAAAATCTTGGTGCATGGCTTGTGATCATAAATAGTCTTGAGGAACAGGTGAGTGGACTAAAAAAGATATTATTGAATACTATAGACATGAAAACACAACCCCAATTCAAACAAAAATGGTACACATAAAAAGGAAATACAATGATTTACTCATCTCATAAACCCTTATTTTATTCACAAAAAAAACACATTTTAAGGAAAAAATGTAAGGTAATTTTGAAACTGATGGCAGCAACATGTCTCACAAAAAGTTGAAAAGTAAGGGGTACTAACGAGGAACAACATTTTGCAACTAATTAGGTTAGTTGACAACAGGTCCGTAATATGACTGGGCATACAAGTAGCATGTTAAGAACTGGATGCACTTAACAATACAGCTGATTATGAATAGGATTTGGTTGTAATGCCTGGTTGGACTAGATGCTTCCAGTCCTTGTGTGTTGTGTAAAGATTCCAGTTTTAAGCCTTGGGAACCAGCCTCTGCCATTCATTCTCATTAAGATTTTTTAAAACACGTTTAAAGTTTACAACCAACATAGTCGACCGGTGACATCACAACCGAGGGAGAGCTACAGTAACTGCTGCTTTACCTGAAGTTAGCTTTGTAATACAAACTTATTTTTTTTACCTCCATTTTCCTATGTAGGCTCTGTAGACTACATTGTCCCCGTCTCTTTTTTTTATAATTGTTTATAAGAGGTACACCTTTCCAGCTAGCATCCATCTTTGACACAAAACATGGGGGATTTTCCAGTCCGGTTTTCTCCATCACCACAGTACAGAAACTGCGCTTATAAAAATCACTTATGATCTCCTAATAGCAGCTGACTCTGGTCTACTCTCAATCCTCATCCTCCTTGATCTGAGTGCGGCCTTTGACACAATCTCCCACAAATTCTCCTCAATCGACTATCCTCCATTGGCATCACTCGCGCCTCCCTAGACTGGTTTCATTCGTGTCTCTCGGGCCGCACTCAGTTTGTCCGTTGCAAATCCTTTAGTTCCCAGTCTTCCCTGTTGCTACTGGTGTCCATAATCTTCATCACCTACCTTCTTCCCCTTGGCAAAACAAATTCAATATGCACTTCCACTGCTTCTCTGATGACACCCAGCTCTACCTATCTAGCAAGCCAAATTCCACACTCCCTCCCTCCTTCCTTATCAACTGCTTATCTGAAATAAAAATCTGGTTCACCTCAAACTTCCTTAAATTAAACAGTGATAAAACAGAACTCCTCCTCATCGGCACAAAATCCACATTATCCAAAGTTGACAGTTTTTCTCTGTCAATTGACAGCTCTTCTGTTTCCCCCTCCCCTCAGGTTAAGAATCTTGGTGTCATCCTTGACAGCTCATTATCATTCCAGTCCCAAATCAATAACATCACCAGGTTTGTCCGTTGAACAGTGGGTGTTGCTGTGTAAATTGTAGTAACCTGTGGTCATGAGATGAGCAAAAACTTTTTTTAACTGTACTGGTGCCAAACAATGAGTGACACTTGTTTTGATTTATGATTGCGACTTTTCTAGAAAATGGTTATAACTGGACTTCACTGGTGATTTTAGGAACAAACAAACTATATACAACCACCTTCTTGTGCTTTTGAAAAACAACAGCAAACAACTTCATGTCAGTCAGGCTACTAAAGCTTAGAAAATCTCAGTAGCTTCATGTCTCGGACTTTGCTCGTATAATGATGTTTAACACACACAGTAATAGTTCCCATGAAACTGATGCTGATATACTATTTATCTGCAATTGCCTTTACCTCTAGCAGTCTTTTTCACACCTTTCACCTTTCCTCACTAGAGATCCACTGTACATCATAAAGTATTTCCCAGTTTGTATCACTTTCCCTCTCCACAGTTCTTCCCTCAGTGTCTCTCCTCCAGAAGACTCCCTCCTCTCCAGTCAGCTGCCACGCTACAGGTTTCTACCCTGACAGAGCCACAATGTTCTGGAGGAAAGATGGAGAGGAGCTTCATGAGGACGTGGACCATGGAGAGATCCTCCCCAACCATGATGGAACCTTCCAGATGAATGTTGACCTGAACATTTCATCAGTCAAACCTGAAGACTGGAGGAGGTACGACTGTGTGTTTCAGCTCTCTGGTGTAGAGAAGAAAATATTCAACAAACTGGACAAAGCAGCGATCGGAACCAACTGGGGTAAGAATGGACATTGGAAATACACACCTGTTTTTTGTTTTTGTTATAACCTTGGGGGTAGTTTTTGTTTAAACCTACAAGATCTATGTCAAAAAGCATGAGTCAGTCTTGTTCAGTGGAGGTGACCACTTCCTGTCTTTGGGGGCCCTTCTTAAACTTGCTCTTGCTGGGCTCCACATAAAGGAGCTGTAGACAATGTGTTGACTGTAGACTGATTTTAAATCTGAATCATTTAGTTTGTTCCAACAGGATAATTCCAACTAACAACCTTTTACTATTCTTATGCTTCAGTTATGCAAACACTGTACTCATCAAAGTAATTTTAATATCTGCACAATAATATCACTACAGCAAAAATGTGTGAGTGGAAAACAAGGTTCTCAGCTCTGAGATTTCGGCAGTGGAGCAAAATAAGCAGCAAAAGAAATGAAAGCTATTGTTGAGTTCAATTAAGTGATTTTTTAAAACATGGTTTTTCATCTTACTGTCCTATTCTTATTCCTTTACTTAAACATCAAATTGGATTCAATAAACTAAGAGACAAAGTATAAATATTTAGTTTTGTCTCCAATTCCTCCCTCAGTGTTTCCTACTGGTGTTGTCACTGGAGCTGTTGTAGGACTGCTGCTGCTGACAGTCTGCATCACTGGACTCTTCATCTGGAGAAAGAAAAACAATGGTGAGAGACGATGAGACGAGAAAGATGTTTTAGTTTATGGGTTTAACTCAAGGACAGTATTTCATAAACATAATACTTGTGAAAGGCAAAAAGCTTTCCTTTTGTCAAACTGTGACTCGTGTTCAGTAATTTCACGCCTGTACTAAATATGTTGAGCTGCTCTTCTACAGCCATTTGTGGGAAGACTTCAAAACATTCAAAGGTGTATTTGTCTATTCTTAAATTTTATTAGTTTAACCTAACGTAATTCTATTTATTTTATTATATAATTCTGTCATCTCTCATCTATATTTCAGGTTTCAGGCCTGCAAACAGTAAGTTTTCTCTTGTGAAATGTATACATTTTTGTTATATGTAACTGCTGATATAATTTGCTTATTAACATTAATAATTCATGTCCAGTCATGTCATATTCAACAATTTCACTTAATGTTCTGCTTCTAGCTTCAGATTCTTCTTCACCCAGATAAACTTCATTGGGTCACAGTAAGTGTTATCTCAATTACAGTGTGCTGTTCACATACACACAGTGAAGTGTCATACTGTGGCAGCTATTATGATTACAAGTATAAATCAATTAAAGTCAAGTTTTTTACACTGTGTCTGACAGGCTTCCGTTGAAGATTGGAAGAGGACGCCAGTAAAGTAATGTGTCATCAGAACTACTTTTAGCCAAAACAACAAACAACAAATGCTGCTGTTAAAAATATTTTGAGCTGTTTTTAATATATATATTTTTAATCTTCTCAAACATCTGTTTGCTTTTTGTTGGTGTGTGTGTGTGTGTTAGAGTGTGTGTGTGTGTGTGTGTGTGTGTGTGTGTGTGTGTGTGTGTGTGTGTGTGCGCATCCTGTTGATACAGATACTGTATATTTCTTTGTCTATGTGGGTGAATATTCTCCATCATCCAGGTCATGGTATTTACAGATGTGTTATTTGATGAGAACTGAATATGACTTAGTCTGTCTGGGTCCATTTACATATGTTCTATGTCCACTGGGAGAGGGGTCATATGAGTCATATGGTAACCTCTGGACCGTATGGCCTTTGCCTTGTCACTTGCTGCTCACTGTGTTCAGGGTTTCAGTGCAAGCCTGAAAGCAGCATATGTCACTTTTCAGCTAACAGCTAATAGTAGCTAGTAGACCATGTCTGTGTGTGGCTGTGTCGTAACGTGAGCTGCTGCACAGAAGCAGATTTCATCCAAACTTTCAGGATGTTAACACAGTATATATGCCAGGGCCTCTATACTCGGATTTGGGCCACTTGTTTTTACAGTGTGAACGTAGCTTTAAAGCCCTCCTTAAAATGTTTCTACAGCTAGTTTGTCATGTGTAGATAAGACGTTAGACTGCAAGGCTCGACATCTGATTCGGGTAAAAGTGAGATCTGATTTCAACTTCCTTAATATGAAAACCAGTTACCACTGTCTACTGTCAAAATGGCAAAAATAATTTCAAACAACACAGTAATCTCTTGCTGGTTGTCCTACAGCACTTAGTTTTATAAGAAGAGGTTGTAACTTGCTGTCTACCTATTGTAGTACTTTATAGATGCTGTTTATGTTTCAGCATCATTTAGATCTTTATTGCAGTATAAACACTGAATATTTGAACATCTTCCCAACTTTAATAAAATCAACTGGAAAGTGTTGCAGCCGTTGTTGTGTTTGCTGTGGGGTGGGTTTTGGCAGGTAGACGACTGTTCCAAAATCTCCAAAGTATGATTTAAAGCAAATATTGGTACATGATATTCTGCTTTATTCCAAACTCAAAACTGTGTGTGAAGCGTAAACCGTTGGACTGCACATGCGTCTGGTTATTTACTCCCTAAACAGTGCTTTTTTGTTCTGGGACTGTCATTTTTTCAACATCTAGACTACAAACTGTATTAATATATTAATATATATCATCTTAGTAGGGCTGGCAGTAGTAGTATTGTGTACTTCAGTATACTAAAGTACTCTTTATTAAATATGTCAAGGTGGATTATGGGAGTAAAACAGGGTGAAGAGAAATAAAGCACAAGTGTCATGTTGTTGTTGTTTTTGTTGTTTTGTTAGCTTTACATTTTGTCTTTCAAAAGTTGAAAATGTACAGATTCACAATTTTTAACAATGGATTTTATGCTCATTTGAAGTTACTCTGATTGGCACAGAGCAATAGAGACCTCATGTTGGCAGGATTGGATGTGGTCCATGTGTAAATCCATTTTGCTGTTAAATTATCAGTCACTTGAAATAATCTGCAGTCTTCTAAATATCTAAACATTTGGACTTCTGGGACCTCAACAAATTCTCCTCATGCCTACTGAGTGTGCTGATTCGGTTTATTTTTCAGTTGCTTGTTCCTGTGCCCCACATGCAAGTAGCATACATACATATGTAAACGTACATATATATATAATTCTATTTTATTCTATTTTTTGGCTGGTGAGTTGGCTGGTTCCTTCCTGTCTATAAGCATTTCATTGCATTGTTGACTGAGTGTTAACCTGCACATGACAAATAAACCGATCTGAAATCTGAATCTGTTAAATGCATACATTTTTCACATAGAACATTTATGAATTTATGCCCAGTCAACTTGGCATGTAGGCTATAAAAATAGTTATAGTAGTTGTATTAAATAATAATCATGAATGATTATATGTGTGGCTTCACATAGATGCTGGTTGTCTGGCATTTGTAAAGAAACAGCCATGTCTGTTGCTGCTTATGTTGTAGATGTGTCTGAGTCGTCCTGGCAGGGAAGGACTTCTCTCGTTGCTTGTTCATTGTAGTTTTGACAGGTCTCACATTTCTTGTAAATGTATTGTGTATGGGTTGATGTGGCTTGATTGTGTAGGCTATGGCTGTGTAGTGGTATTGGGTATTCAACTTGAATGTCAAACTGTGTATTTGGTTTACTTGGAGTGCTCCCTGTTCATCCTCACTTTTTTATCTTTAATTTCAAAGTATTGGTGAAATCCATTGCACTGACCATGGTTCAGCAGTTGGTGTAGCTTAAATATCAGCAGGTCACTGTTTCTGGCAAAATTAGCACATCTTACTGTCCATATGCATTTAGCTGTGTTACACCCGTTTATGACTTTTGGTTTCTTTGGATTTGTTTTGCACTAAAACCTGGTAAAAATAGTGTACCAATACTGCATCCACAGGATTTAAGAGGGCAAGTTACAGCAAGGTGTTACCAATCATCAGTCACTGATTCAACAGGTCTGACAGTAATCAAGCCTGAGTGTGGCAAGTAAAGTTTAGCACATAGGGCCCAGCAAGTTTTGACAGCTTTTACCCTATTATTAGCTCCACTGAATATACCCTAGCGTGTTTCTACAAGCAGTTTATTTCACACAACTGAAAGAGAACAGTGAGAAGATAGTTAAATCTACAGGAATCTACACGCAGCAGATCTTGGCAGGATTACAGGAAATTATAGCCATATTGAGGAAGAAGGTGTATGAAGTACATAAGTCACATCTCATCTTGTGAAGACCAAACAAAGTGCTCCATTTCAGCTTCAGTGATTAGTAGTAATTCTTGAATTAAACCCCACTGTGATGCCTTAAAAAGGTGGTTCACATTTGAAAAATATCCATAGTGCATAAGTTCTGCAGAACAGTGGGACAAAATTACACCATGGTGATATTACAACTGATTTAGTAATTTTTTTGAGATATGTGGAAAATTTAAAGAATCAGGAGGGGTCAAATATTTTGTCATGCAGGTGAATTTTGGATTAAACTTATGCAAAAAAAACAAAAACTTGAAAATCTTGTAAAAGTGGTTTGAATGTATTTAAGAGTAATCAGAAATTTAAATATATAGTCTTTTTTGTAAGCTTGGAGGTGAGCTGAGTGATTTCAAGTGTAGGACAGTAGCATTTTTTGTTACTAGTATGAACAGCAACAAGATCTTTAACAAGATAAGGCTGTTCTGGCATGTACCCGTATCTCCCCATCAGCCTGGGAAGATCTGTCTTTGCAGATGTCTGTTCTGTGGAAGAAGAGAAAGAAGAAGAAGAAGAAGGTTTTATTAAAATCAACATTCAGGAAGCAGAGCTGGAGTGGCCAATCAGAAAGGTTGGGCAGTAAGAGACAAACAAAAATACCTGTGTGTCATATTTTAATTGAAGGGACTAATTATGTGAGGCATTTCCATGTGGCATACAGGGGTATTACCCACAATTCCCTCTAACTTCATATTTAGTTGAATACATTATGCCTACAGTAGATCTGTACACCAAAGCGTTTCAGTCCTTCTTGATGACAGGTGGTGGACACTTCGTCCAATAACCTGATGCACGACTGGTGCCTAATTGAATTATGACAAGGTCTCACATTCATAACAGCATGGTTCTGTTGGAAACTGTCCATTGACAGCTGTTCTGTTCAGTTCTTATTACTTAAGCAGCACCTGCCCCCCAGCAATGTGTGCACAGTCTAGCACTTTTGGCTCCACTTACCACCAAGCTGTTTTCTAGATACTGCTCTTTGTTCACTCACTCGGCTGTTCTCTTCCTCACATGGACCATATCCATAGAGCTTGTCTCCATAACTCTGACACTACATCATGTCT
>OMLM01009133.1:50917-77185 GCA_900302695.1 Helostoma temminkii | reverse complement strand
TTGATGAAACGGTAAAGAAAAGGTCCAGTCCTGCGGTCCTGTGTCCTGAGCAACAGCTGATCGATGTTCGGCGGGCCGAAAACAGCTGATCCTGTTCCTCGCTGTGCGGGAGCTCCAACAGGAACCAAAAGTGACCGAGATAAAGAAAAATGTGCGCAAAACAAAAAGAGCGCAAAGCGGCAGTAAAACAGAGTCCAACAAGTGTGGGCCTTGAGAACAAAGAGTTTGTGGTTGTGGGTATCTCCGTCAGTGGACGGACCGAGGGGCCGCACTGGAGAGAATGAAGTAACGGCAGGTCCGTTACTTTATACCTGACGTGACGTCATCGGATCCCGATGCGTCCCGTCGAATCAAAAGGTGATAGTCCCGCTTTCCCTGAGGGGTGGCGTCCCACTCAGCTCCTAATCAGAACTTTAATCAGGCTGCGTGGGCCACGGTTTATGACCCTTTGTTTGATTTGGCTTAGCACATGGTCTGTGGTCCCAACATACCCCTATGTTTGTTTTTTTAAATCTTTTGTGGGGCTTCACCTAACAATTATTCATTTATTGTTGATGAGTCTATTAATTACTTTTTCTAGTGAATAGACTGGATATGTTTTGCTAAGTTGAATAAGCCTTTGGTTAAATTACCAATAAATAACACTCATAACTTCTATAAGAAAAGCTCATTTTAAAGTAGTCTATGAATGAAAGAACCATTTTGAAGTTGAACTCTCTCCTCATCATACTATTCATTCAAAAAAGTTAAAATACGATTGGGAAAGGTCTAGTTTATTATATTCTGCTATTAGAAATGGGGTGGTTTCATATTTAAGGTACAGCCTTTTGAGCTCCATTTATGAAACGTAGATGGCCTGCACTGCAGGGTACTAGGGATATTACGATACCAGAAAGTTGAAAGTCTGTACCAATACCACTGAGCAAATACTTCTGTGGTGGAAATGGGGTCCACACTGGTCTGGCGGACCTGTTGCTGCACCCGCACCATCACCTGTTGTTGTTGTTGTTGTAATTACTGCTGAATCCCCCTGCTGGCACTAACAAACTAATCTTAAAATAGTTTTTCACCAGGCTTTCAATCGTGTTTAGTCCGTTTTCTCCAAAGCGTCATTCTCCGCCAAGAGCTAGTAGAAGTGGAGTAGAGATTTTGGTATTCTCCATGGATATTTGTGCTGTTTATTATGGAAAAGGAGGATATGCTCTCAAATTAGCATTAAACAAACAGAAATGGATGTAATATTTACCATTTTTTGTTGTTAAAACTGTATTAATCCTCATAATTTATTTATTACTTTGTATGTTTGATACACATTGTCTAGCAGAATAAAAACTCTTGCCTTCTGCTGATTGCAGCACAGCAGAGGAGATGTGCTAGGAGAGTAAATATGCACTGGGTGCATTCAGTCAACCAGCTACAGGCATAATGGGGACTTTTATGTATAGCCTAATGTTTTATTGTGAAAATTAACCAGATTCACTATCAGTTGCGTGTCTTTACTTCCTGTTCAGACAGCACTTTCTGACTCTAACGAGTCATATAATACAAACAAAACTGGCTTGTTGAAACGTCAGTATACCTTGAAAACACAAACCAGCCCATGTCTATTCTAGAGTAGCTGTTTGTGCTCTATCAGCTGCTGTTCCAGTGCTCTGATTTCAGGCATAACAGTGTGTAGGTCATCTGTGTTGTGAAGCCTACACAGGCAATACAGGCTGAAAATCATTTTAGTTCAGTTCTTTTGAGAAATCAAAAGGCATCAATCCCAAAGAACAAAACATACAGAGCTTAGTAGTGTGTTATTTCCAATGTTTGGATTAGTGATATCATTTCATGTGTTAACCCATTTTTAAATTAACGTGCCTCCCTGCTTTTCATTAAGCTGTTGCCATTCAAGTATAAACATTTCCTATAAAGAACCAGCTTTATTTCTAGTATAACCCAAATCTTAGACATTCAGTGATGCCTTTTCGCTTTCTACATTCTGTTCACACTTGCACACACAAGAACTGGACTCAGAGGTTACCCAGAGCACAACACAAATGTCAACTGTAATGAGCTGCCAGCACTTCAGCAAGGAAAAACAAGGCATGAATAACATTACATTTATGGAAATCACCTGCTTAACTTTAAACACATCAGCAAGCTTCGGCTCTTGTTGATGTGGCAGGATGCTGTCCATTTTGGTTTACTAACTTAAAACATAATGTAAAAGTTGACAGATTTGATTTGGTGAGGTACCAGCACTTGAATAAGAAAAGCAACTAATGCCAAAACAGAAAGTCCTTGCTGTTCAATTGTAAGTGACCTGCTCAGTGCAAACATGGCTTCAGGCTTCAGATGTTTAACCCAACTTCCTATGTGATCAGGATATGTTTAGTCAAACAAGAGGTCAAATGTGAACTAACAACACTGGTATTTATGAGGTCTTCAATGGCGGCAAAAAGTCAGGCAGCCTGCAGTGGAGGTCAGGATCTCCGGTCCCCTCCTTTCTCCCCCCACAGCGTCACTTCTCAGGCAAAACCATTTCCAAGCTGCTACACTCTGCAGCCAGCGCTGCAGCTCAGCTCTTTGTGTGTTGGGGGAAGGGAGGTCAGCAGGCGGAGAAACAGCCGAACAGCAACTCAACTGCTCGCTCTCCATTTTGGAAAGGTTACCTTGTCACAGATATTCCAACCTCAATATGGCTTGAATGTGTATGAATGCTGTCATGGCAGTAAAGTGCCTGACAGCAATATGGACAGCAGAGGAAGGGGGTCAGGCTTATTTTTGCTGTCTTGAATCTCTGCAGCAGAGAAGCTATTTAAAGTGGAGGTCTACAGAGAGGGGAAGCATTTCGGCTTTTTAGAGCAGGCCAGTGGGAGACGGAACAGAATAACAACAATCGCTTCTTTTGCCTGAAGAAACTAGCTGGTTTCCTTCATCATAACATGGCTGAATGTAAAGAAAAAATGCTGGGTGTGTAGAAGACACATTCTTCAGCCATGAGGGAAAAACAGAGCGAGAAGAACAGATGTGATGGTCAATGAGAGAGGACAAGAACATCAAATGCAATCAGACTGAAAACAGAGGAAGATTCCTTTTCAGGCAGCAATGAATTATAAGGATATTCAACAACAGATCATAACCATGTTTTTTTATTGAACTAACAGCAGGAACAGATGAGGACGAGTCTCTGGTTTAACAGCTGTTAGCCACTGAAGTGGTTGATGTACTATCCGGTGGGGGGTCAAAGTACAGACTCACAGAACTGCTAACACTGTAGAGTCTTCAGCTGTGATGACAATATGTCTGCCAAAAAAGTCTCAACAGATCTCAACAGATAAAAGCAAAACATAAATGCCAGCTAGCTGCTAGCTTGTGGTGTCAGCCCTGCTGAACCAAACCTAATCTTACTAGCTGCTAATGTCACTGTAAACCCTTCAGCTGTGTTCAGATTGCAAAGTAGATTTTTACAGTTTCAGTGCACTCTGTGTTGATTTGCAGGGCCAGCCTTGGCAAGGTTAGGTGAGATTGTATGTTAGCATCCCCATGCCCCTGATCCACAATAAAGTTCTGTGGCATCACACAGGTGGACGCTCAAATCGTTTCAGTTTTGTGCACAGAGTAGTTCACATGGTGGAGGTCATGCAGATACCACACTTAATGCATGTCGCTGTCCACGTGCTGATAGCTGTTAATCCAGCTCCAAAACGTACTTATCATTCTCTAAACTCCTGCTGGTGATTGGTCAACCAGCAGCAGTGAGCACAGCAGCTCTGTGTGCAGCTCACGAACCGTGTGCCAAAGTCTTTGGCTGTAGTTATAGCCTACAATTAATCACATTACTCCACATGTAGTGTCCTCACGCTCCATTCATGTTCTGGCACCAGTGCACTGCCTGTGACACATGATGCCAATCAACATGGAGGTCTACAGAGTGGCTCCTTCTTTTAAAAAGACCTGCTCAACTATGAGCACCAAGTGCAGCAAGATCCACAGGAGGGTTGTGCAGAGTGTAGCAGTCAGTACAGGAGCAGTTAGACAGAGCAGAGCGGATTCATTACAAGTGTCATGCTTGTGCTTGCTTAAATTGCATATTGCAGTTTTTAAGTATTCATAAATTATGATGACTTTTCAAGAGCTTGTCCGTGAGAGCGATGAGGTCAGTTAAAGGTTCTGGCCCAGCGCTGAGGCTGATTTAGAAATAGTCACTTGGTGCCTGGGTTTAGTAAAAAAAAACAACGTTGATCCTAACGTTTGCTAGACACCCAATTTACACGCAGAACTTCTTTTTGACAACACATTGGGAAACAACAGCAGCAAATACAGGTTATTAGCATGGAGGGCACTTCTCCATGGTGCCTCTCCAGCACAATGTCATGTCTGAAACATGTTTCTCAAATGAAACCACATATAATTTGAACTATAGTTGTCATACATTGTTCAGTATGTTAATGATTACTGTTACGTCATAACTGCTGTTTCTCCAGTCTTTTTGGGGGCAATCTCAGGAGAAACAACACCTTAAACTGCCTCAGCTCTTTCACACAGGCAGTGGGACGAACTTGCCTCACCTCCAACTCGCCACTGACACCAAAACGGCTTAGTACCTTTCATACAGTACAGCGAGGTGATGTATTGCCGCTGTGAAGCCACCTTTAGGTGGATGTGGATTTAAAAATAGTCAGAAGTTATGTAACTTAGATCCTCAGTATCTTCCATACTAGTGAAGCAGCTCCCTTTTAGTCATGGCTTGTGTTACTGTGTGTGCTTCAGGGAGCTTGAATGTCTCATATGTGATTGTGTTGCTAGGTCATTAATATCGCCAAATGACACTTTTCTGTAATTAAAAAAATTATACCAGTATTGTCGTGGACAGTGTGATATTGCACACTCGTGTGTTTTGTAGAATACAGCCCCAAAACAGTACGTTTCGGATTCTTCAGCTACATGACGACATATAAGGTGGTTGTGTTATAGTCCCTCCTCCACCAAAGCCTCTGCTCGTCCTCACTAGAGTGGTCAGTAGAGCAGAGCACAGCAGACAGTGCTGACGTTTTGAATGTAGGGATGAACACAGAAAGCTCTTGTCTTTCTTCTGTCCTCTCAGGATCTGAAGAAACTGTGGGTTTGTTTGTTTTTTGGTGAATGGGTCCTCCCTCATTCAAACAAACCAGTATGTGTGTGTACACCTATTGGAGTTAATGGCTGCTGGATTGACTTCAAGACTGGAGCTCAAAGATGGACTGATTGTGACTGTCTGTGACCTAAACCTGGGTTTAGTTCAAAGTTTACCAAGTGTGTTGTCTTGTATTTTATTGGGTTAGCAGGTCCTCGCTGTAGCAGACAATCAAGTATTTTTACTGGATTAGCTTCTGTCATACTAAGAACCAGGAACAGTTGTCAACTACTTACACAGCAAAGCAGTCAGGAGGTCCTAGAGACATGGTATGAAACTTTTAATGTTATTTTTATGGGTTTTATGATCCCATAAAGCTTTCTCAAAATATTTTTTGGGATCCCATCTTAAGAGCCATGACAGTGTGCTTTTTTTTCCCACGTTGGTTCAGCCACTACAAACATCACAACCCTTGTTTTCCTTAGCTGTTGCCCATGATGATGACAGACCTATCTCTCAGTCACATTTGCAGAGATCCGCGTTATTAGTTGACAAGTTTGACAAGTCTTCAGTGGTTTCTGTCATTCTGCGGTAGATGTCTAGAGTCATGACCCTACTTCTGCTAAACTTTTACTGGTGGACATACTCGTGTCATATACAAAAAACAAAAAAAAATAGGGCAATTTGTTTTCTCCTTCATATCATGATCATCCCTCCACTGTACTTTATTGTTTAACACAGGTATTGACAGTCCACAGTGATTCCTTCAAGTTACTTACTAATTTTACCTAATTAGGCATTCTCTGCTGTTCATTTGGAGTCGTCTTGAACAGGTGCCCCCTTTAATAAAGAGAGTAGCAACACTACTAAATCATCTTTTTTATAGACAGTTTATGCATCTGTGTACCGAATATCTGAACATTTTTTAGATTACTTAACATCTTTCAAGCTCAAGAAATCTAAATATCTGATTTTTGTAATACCTGGTTTACTGCATGTGAATGACAAAATGAGTCTTTGATAGTCAAAATCTTTTAAACAAAGCCCGTTTGATGTCGTCAGTGTAGGACAGGTGTTGAAAATATATTAAACTGATTCTGAGAGTTTTCTTTAATTTCAACAAAAAGATTTTTTTAATTTATTTTTTTTATTTATTTTGTTGCTACATTTGATTCTTGATGGAAAAACATCTTTATCCATGACAACACAGATTCTTAAGAATTATTTAATTCTGATGTATACATATTCTCATATTCTAATTAGACAATATTCTCTGTAAAACAACAGAGTAAATGTGATGTAAATGTTTCAAATAACAATTTGGGGCAGTTTTTCCTGTTTATTCAAAGAGAGTGTTTTAATTTGTAATTACATTTAACAGTGTACACTGCGTGACTTTAGCTGTAATTAATGTAATGTTTTGATTAATTTAACAGCGTAATTAATAAATGAAATTGAACTATCAGAAACTAAAGAAATTAAATATTCTTATGTTTTGTAATGAATCACGTAATTCATGTTCTTGATGCAATTTTTATCAGTTAACAAGAGGCTTTTTCCCACGCTCTACAGTGCTCGCAAGTTACTTATTCGCTGCTCAGACCATCTGCTGTCGCTAAGTGTAAACTGATGACAGAGCTAACTAAACTATATGAGATAACAAAACAATCAGAGGACTAGGTGTTTCTGTAGTTTAGATCCAAAAACTACATATCCTATAGTAAAATCACCAGCTGAACTTACATCAGTTTTTTTAATCTACCAGTTCAAAAGTTCATATGTTAATAAATCAACCAACTTTTACTTCTGTGTCAGGACCATAAGTGTTTAAAGCAAGTAGCTGGTGAAAAATTAGATGTGTTAAAGTTAGTTTATGTGTACATATAATCACATACTGCCTACAGTAATTATTTTTGTCTATACTCACCATCTCTTGTACATTAATCAGGTTAAATGGGCAAATTCACTGTAGCGTGGGACAGTGGACACCAGGTTGTCACCTCCCACCCTGGCATGGTTGGCCACCACCGTCACAAGTACATCAAAGGTTGTGGGAAACAATGCAGTAGTGTACTGAAGGTTTACTGGTGATGAACGTCAGGGGTAAAAATCCCCCAATATTCAGCGTGGGAATGACAGAAACCACTGTTGTAGGGTGATTAAAAACATGACTGTGTGTCTACTCTCTGGTCTAAGACAGTTTTTCCAACCTGCCGAACAGTCAATATACTGTATGCAAGCAGCAATACAATGACTTGTCTGTGTGTTCAAATATGGTCTGTTCACAATTTTAATTGACAAGAAGCTTTTAATTAGGGCTGGTTGCTATGACCAAAATTCAGTTTCACAGTAGGAGTAATTTTATTTCACTGCAACAGTATATTTCAGGATATGGTTAAGTTATTTAGGTAGTTATTCCAGAAATTTTACAAATAGGGCTTTATATAATACACTTAAATACTAAATAATAAAAGGACATGTTGTTATTTGATTATTTTTTTCTTTTATTTGTAACGTTTTATAACATACTTAACAAAATATGACACTACTGTACAATGACCAGTCTTTGAAGTGGACTGTCAGGCTTATATACGGCTGCATAGTGCGGCTCGTCCGCAAACTGTTGTCATTGCAAAGTATAAACTTTACCAAGCTCCTGTTTAATCGGCATTCACTGTACGTTGTTGGCAACGCAACTGAAGTGCTTGCCGCTCGGTATTACACAGAGCGGATCAAGGGTTTTGATTAGACCTAGAAAAACCTGCTTCTCCACAATGCAAACTGGTGCCATGTCGTTGCAGATATGTATTGTAATGGTATGTGATATTTCTTTCCATGGTTTTGAGCTTGTCTCATACGGCACAGCTTTGATAAAAGGCTCGGTCAAACTGGTTTTAATCTGAAGCGATTTAGTTTTTGTCTTTTTGCCACTGGAGGCTGATGGGCCGCCTGATTGCATCTTTTGGCTTTCACCATATTCTTGTGGGTGTTTGATTTTAAGGTGGTGAAACAGATTGTTTGTGGGTATGTTAGCATGACACAGTTTGCAAATCACGTCTTTTAGCTCTTTGTCAGATTTTATAAACATGAAAAATGTCAGCACAACAGCACCTCTTTGATAACAAGTTCCTTCCTGCTCAGGATTTCCTTTTGAGCCCTCTTCATCTGTCTTTTTCCATGTTTTTGACAAACTACCAGGACCTTTAATTGCATGTTAACACAGTTTATTCCGGCCCATTCAGAGTCTTGCTGACATTTAAGACCATCAGTGAATGAGCTGCAGTGACAGGCAGTGCAGTAGTACTTTACATTCGTTATGTCTGTATGAGACCATCCCATTTACTTCTTTTGAAGATGCAGCGCCTCAAAATAAAAGTCCCACAAAATATTTTATACATTTTTATTTTTCCAGACAGCTCGACACAGCTGTTTGAATGTTGAAATAGAGAAAATAGTGCATTTGTTAGGGACAATTTTGGCTGCGGATTAATCCACATTTGAGCCAAAGCCAACTAAAGTGTGTGATCGTGGTAAACCTCAGCTTACTGATGTGTCTTCAGTAGTTTGTGGACAGAAAAACAGCACATCAGGCCAAATCTTTCTGGATTTTTTGGCTTCTTGAACTGACAAAATATAGATTATAGTTCTGCAGCTGAAGCCAATTTTAAACTCGCACAAAGTTAATAACTAGCTGGTAAAGAAAGTGAAACGCCATTTATTGATCTAAGGAGATGGTGGAGACCAAACAAGAATTAAAAAGAAGTGAATATTGGACTCAGGTGGAAACAAACACTACTCCAGTGGATTGGTAATGTTGCTTTGTTTGATGGTTATTGGCAGTTGAATTTGTTTTAGAGCTTGTCTTCCTACTAGTTGCTAAAAAAAAAAAAACACTCACACACACTTCATTAATGTGTGAAACATTCTTTGTCTATCATAGAAAAGCCAGTGACATTGATATAAATAATATTATAAAACCAATAAAACAGTCACGTACTTCAGTGTCCAGCAGGCAGAGCAAAATTGTGGATTCATGTTTGTGTCCACATGATGGATCGGTGATTTGCACATGACGTCAGTGTTGCTATGGTGAGAACTGCAGCTGGAGGGAAGCTAGTGATTTTTTTACATTGATATCACTGTCACAAACTCCCAATGTCTGTGGTCTGCATAGTTACATCTGCTCAAATTGATCAATTTAGAGCAAATCCACAGCTCTCACCAGAGTTCTTTCGTTAACGGTTCCGAAATCTAAGCTAACGGCTTTCCTTCATGGGACAATGAACATTTTCCAGTCGTTACTGTTGTGATTCTTGCAGTTTTAGCCACAAACACAATGTGATCTCCTAATTTCTGGCTGCTGATGCTTTAGCTCGGACACCCACAGTTTTACAGGCAGAACACAGGCATTTTATCCAGTGTAGTTCAGTTTGGGATCAACAGCCTGCTGAATTCAACTGCATCAGGATTATTACTGGACATTCAGTCCGACAAGTTTTAAATCTAATAGTGTTTAAATAATTTCATCAGGCAAAAAAACAGCAATTACTGGCCAACGCTGCTCTGGTCTGACAGGATACCTCCATACCTGATCACGTCCAACGTGTCACGATGTTGTCTTTTCCCCTTCTCTCATAATGTGTGTGGGTGTTTTTCCCATTTCGTCAGTACTGCTTTTCACCTGCTACCCTCCATCTGAATTACATCTGCTAACAGACAAAGCAATAGTGATTTCTACAACTCCTCAGAACAACAGTTGTTTTATTTGCGCTTCAATCATTCCACTTTCTTCACCAGTTAGTGTCTGTTTGTATTCTGTTTGATGTGGGTGAGGTTTTGTACAGTGGATCTTCTCGTTAGTTTGTTTGTTGAGTCCAAACCTACAAAAAACAGAACTGGGATCTAAGAATCACCACACGGCGGAATTGGTGATTGATGAATTTCTCTGCAGGTTCTGAGCTGCCAGAAACACCAACATTACACATTTTGAAGTAAAACAAACAAACAAACAAACAAACAACAACAAAAAATATAGATTTGGTTTCTTTCCCCGAGTGCATCTGGTTTTATAGATGATCTGCCATTGGGTTTATTATGGTTTGTAAACAGATGGCTCCAGTTTTACTAATTTAATAGGTTTTATTAGTTCAGGTCCAGAATTGGTGGAGGTTCCTCTGGCTCTACCTGCTCCGCACCCTCACCAGTGTCCTGTAGGAGGAGAGAAAATGATCAAACCAGGAAACCCAGATCAAAAGTTCAGTGTGGAGTGTGTTTTCTCTGGTCGGGCAGTCCTTGCACTAAGGGGTCTGGATTTTGTGATTCCTTTCATCTTTATTACTTCATAGAGACTATGGCCTCCAGGAGGGGGTTCTGCTCAGTGCAGTTAATTTAAAAACTGAAGACCAGCCAGACTGGGATTCAAACCACAATTTGGGATTGTTTGAAAATCTGGTAAATCCCGAAGGACACCAAAATTTAAACTTTGTGCTATGTTTTTTTTTTTTTTACATAAACCTGCCTACTGTCCCAGGCTGAAGTATAACTCAGTATTAAACTGCAGGTCTGACAGCAGCAAGGTCACATAGCTGGAAACACAGTGAGGTCAGCCTGTTTCTGATAGAGAAGGAATGAGTAAACTACTGAGTGAAAGCAGCAGACTGAGCACAGCAGTGTTTGTCCAAACAGGTCCAGATAGTTTCCTTTTACAGTGTGGTGTGTAAAGCATGTACAGTCTCGCCTAAGACCGCAGTCTGGTTCTACACTACGTGTACGTTCACCTGCGCAATGGAAGTTGTTTGCAAAGAGCAGGAAGGGCAGCACTCGAAAAAGCCAAGACCAGTGTGATATGTGCTTACAACAGTTAGAAAAGGCTGAAAATGCACTTCTTGTCTGTCGTAGTATTTCACACACTTCAGAATCGTATATTCACTAGAATTAATAAATGAAGATACTACAAAGAAAGTTTCGCTTTTTCTCTATTTTAGTGCAGTACAAAGTAGTGAGATTCATTGTTAGGGTGTAATTATACTTGTATATACTTTATATGTACAGACCTGGTGTAAAAATAGACTGTGGGCTGCAGTTATGTGAGCAGAGTGGGAGTGAAACGTGAGCTATACGACACCTGCTTTGCTTAAAGTGGATCTGCCAGACATGACAAAATTTGTTTTTTAGATGGACCGAAAACCTTTTTCTGTGTAGATGCACTTACATAAGGATGTTTATAAACCAACCTGCTTAATTTATCATATTTAGTCAAGAAATCCATAATTTACACTTAAATTAACAATATTTATATGAATGATTACTAATAATCATAATATTTACAGTAGATTTTTTTTAAACTAATGTTTTATACTTTGCTTTAACAGGGATCGGTTGTTTTTCTGTTGCCTTAATTTGTTTCCACTAGTTGTATTATTTATTATTATGCATTTAAGTTCTGGTAAATCATCAAAATAACTGCTCCTCTCCACCCACCACAGCTTAACAAATAGTGAATTTACTGTCTTCTCTGTCCACTCATATTGTGCAGTGTTTTACTGAGCTGCTGTTAGAATAAACAAGATGTGACATGTAGAGATGTGGTTCTGTGGCTGGTGACTTATGCTGCCTTCCTGTCATATGGGGAATACCAGAATGATGTGTTCGCGTTGTTTCATGTTAGACTCTGGAGTTAAGAAATGTCAGGAGCGGTGACAAAGTGTAAAGCTGCTCTTCCACTTTTCCTCTGCACGAAGCTGAAAATGTTTACGCCTGGATTCGACCACATCCTTCAACTTTAAAACACAGCTTTTCCAGAGAAGGAGCGACTGCTGCTGCAGTTCTAACTGTTACCACAAGAGGATTGTTTGGCTGCTACAGTTAAGGAGCAGCTGGATTTTTCTACTTATCAGTGTCGTGATCTTTGCCACCATACAGAGGTGGGTAAAGTAGCCAAGAATTATACTCAAGTAAGAGTAGTATTACTTCAAAATAATAGTAGCAGTAATAAGTAGTCTTCCAAAAAATACTTGAGTAAAAAAGAATTTGGTGAAAAGACTACTCAAGTACTGTTTGATGGTTTGTTGGATTGGAGAGTTTACTCCCATTTCTCATGTGTTTTCATTCCCTGTCTGCTACAGTACATGTGAAGAGTTTGTCGGTATTCTGCTACAGTTTGTGTGTGGTCATGTGACTGCATGGCTATGTCTGATTGGTCAAACAAAGTAACGTCATTATTGTTGCTATGCCTGATCGGTGAAACATAGTCGTGTAGCAGATCCACTCATGGCACCTCTCTGGAAAAAATAAAGAATATCTAATGTGTAGAATAAGAAAGTAACAAGTGGAGTGTAGCCCAATGTAGCGGAGGTAAGAGTAACGTTTCTAATTCACAAATCTACTCAAGTAAAAGTAAAAAGGTATTTTGCAGTAAAAGTACTTTTTTCGAAAAGTTACTAAAGTCAATGTCACGGAGTAAATGTAACTCATTACTACTTACCTCTGCCACCATATTCCTGCAAACATCTGATTCAGGTTTTTGCCTTTCCAAGTTCGAGTGTGTGTGCGTTTCCATCTATGTACCCCTACTGCTGGAAAGGTATTGCAGTACCCTGCTGTTAAATGGTACTATACCTTGTTTTTTAAGTGTTGGTACTTTAAGAATGACACTGTTTTAATGTTCCTTTGATGCATTTGTTGCTTCCTCTCTTCAGAGGCGTAGTCGGCGTTCCAATTGGCCAAGAATGACTGGCGAATGAGAGGCATGGCAAGAACGAGAACCTGACCAAACAGAAGCACAGTGTGGTTGTCTTTTGCTAATATAGCTGATGGTCATGTTTCAGACCAAACCAAGTGATTACTGTACTTTTCATTTAAACAAATGGGTAAAAAAATCCAACAACAGCTGATAGCTCCATGTTTGTTTTCATTAAACTAGCAGTTGAAACAGATGAGGATGCATCTGGCTGTGACAGCTGTTAGTCACTGAACAGATTCAGCTGCTAACAAGGATGTAGACTCTTCAGCTCTGTTTAGAGAGGGAAGTAAATTTTGCACAATTCTATTTCATTGTTTGACTGAGCGTTGGAACGTTTTGTATTGATTTACCTCAAACAGGAAATGCATTGGCTGTAGAGATGTTGGCTGTAAGCTAGCTATCTACGTACACAGCAGTCTGTGAGTGGAAGTGTCTGCTCAGCCTCTGATCTCTGCAGAAATTCAATATATAGAACTAATTTGCCTTAAGTTTCTCCCTGTTCCTCTCATCTCTCTCTTTATGAATCAGGTAAAGCCACGTCATCACACCGCTTGAGATTATATTAAAGCAACTGAATTCTACAGTGATCTTCTTTGGCCACATAAAAATTTTGCATAAAAGACAGACTAGCCATGTTGTAGACCATGTTTCCCACAGATGATTATTACTATCACACAACATGCTGTATTGTGTCACGGTTTGCAAAATAAATAAAAAACGAACACAATTTTATCGCATTTAATATCAATAGTGATAAAGAACGTAGCTGACAGCAACTGGGCGTTTAGATATGTGGACTGATGATCAGCGCAACATCAGACCACCTGGAGCTGAGCGAGTGTGTTGTGAGTCTGAATGTGACCGTATCCTCAGACAACTTCTGCTTGTAGACAGCCTAGAGCCTGGATGAGTTTAAAAGTGAGTGACTACACAGCATGTGTTTAATTACCGTTACATTTTGGGTCGGTCTGGACTGGATTTAGAGATAAGTGGTCAGTCTAGTACTGCATTTTCCCTGTTCAGGTTTACCAAATTGGAGCCATGCAGGACTCTGGTCTGCATTGACTCGAGGCCACTCCAAAACCTTAATTTTGTGTTTTTTTTGAGGTGGACTTGCTGGTGTGTTTTGGATCATTCTCCTACTGCGTAACCAAAGTGCACTTGATCTTGAGGTCAGTAACAGTTGGCTAAATATTCAACTTCAGGATTCTGTGATACAGTGCAGATTTCATGGTTCCATCAGTTATGGTTGTCAAGTTGTCCAGGACCCAAAGCTGTAAAGCAGCCCCAGACCATAACACTACCACCACAATGTTTGAATGCTTATATGCTCCTGAGGCAGCTGATGGGTATTGGCAGGCCAAGTGCACTGCAGCCCGAGCAGTCACGGAGGCCAAAACTCAGGCCTAAGAGAAGTCGGCCTCAAAGAAATTCTGGCAAACCATCCGGCGCCTCCTCAACCCCACCGCACGCCTTCTGTAGAGGAAGCAGAGGCCGAGGACTTGGAGGCTGATTCGTCCATCACCTGGACTGAAGTCATTGAGGTTGTCAATATGCTCCTCTGTGGCAAGGCAAGGTGGATGAAATTCGCCCTGAGTACCTTAAGTCTCTGGATGTTGTGGTGGTGTCTTGGCTGACACGCTTTTGCAACATTGCATGGAAATCAGAAAAGGGACCAGAGGGTGTGTTCTAACTATAGGGGGATCACACTACTCAGCCTCCCCAGGAAAGTCTATGCCAGAGTGCTGGAGAGGAGAATTCAGTTCAATAGCTGAACGCGGCTTTCGTCCTGTGAAACACTGGACCAGCTTTATACCCTTGCGACGGTGCTCGAGGGTTTATGGTCCATGTGTGCTTTGTGGACCCCCATTTAGAGTAGAGCTGCTGCTCTTCCACATTGAGGGGAGCCAGCTGAGGTTGCTTGGGCATGTGTTTCGGATGCGTCTGAGACATGTCCCCTGGGAGGAGGCCCCGGTAAAAGACCCAGGACATGCTGGAGGGACTATGTCTCTCGGCTGGCCTGGGAACATCTCGGTATTCCCCTCGGAAGAGCTGGAGGGGGTGTGTAGGGATAAGGAAGTCTGGTCATCTCTGCTCAGGCTGCTGCCCCGTAGCCCAGCTCTGGATAGGCGGAAGATGATGAGATTTTCTGGTGTTGTGCTCAGTGGATTGATTTCTCACTATACTCTGACTCTGGACAGTTACGGGGCTCGCAGGATAAACTTCATTTAATATCTAGACGTTTGCATCCTCACATGCAGATCACCCAGGTAGAGTCTGGAGGTGTTCAGGATTTCAGTGCACGTGTGAATGTAGCTTTAGGTCATTTACGAATGCTGGCTTAGACTGGATTGTAAGTGATTTAGTTTAAGCAACAGCGAGTAGTTCAGACTTCGTTCAACTCACCGCAAATGGTTCAGCAAAGGCCCTGGAACCACTATACAGAGGATTGGGCACTGAGACCAATGTGGGTGTGGCACTGCCCGCTGCACCGTCTTCATCATCATTCTGAGGGAACAGAAATGATTGTTAGCTGTTAGCATGGCGACAGTGATCTAGCAGCAGCTGGTTTACTGCTTAACACCAGATTTTAAGAGATTAGAAACGCTTAACATTAAAATCTGCTGAACAGAATCAAAGTCCACATTTGTGATATGCGACATGTCACTTAAATCACACAACATGAGAAGCTTCTGTGAAACCAGCTACTGGCAGCTGACTAGCTGGCTTGTTTACCATGGTGCAGAGCCAAGTTTCCAATTCATTCCGTCTCACCCAGTCAGCCAAATACCATTATCACAAAAAGAGGCAGAGGAGAAGCTAAACATAAGACGCTGAGCAAGTCAGAGCAGGAGAAGCAGAGGGAGACCAGAAGGCCACAGCTAACAGTTCAGCTAAATACTAAGTTAGCAGACCTTAGAAAATGAAGTCATGTTTTAAAGGTACTTGAGCAGTAAAAACGTTATGACATTATGACGTTATAAGTGTTATGACTAAATCAGTGGCTGTTGAGCAAAACCAGATATTTAAAGTAAGCTAAAATTTAACAGTTAATCTGTATAGAGGTGTTTAAACAAAACACACAGTGTCTGTTACAGGAAGTGATACAGTACACCTACCGCCATCTGTCTTCTCCATGGAGGAGCTGCAGTTCGCTACATTACCAGCAGTCTTTTCACTGCCATAGACACTATATTAGACCTCATAGTTGAAAGTTTAAAATGCAAATGTAACACTGAGAACCACCTCCAGTCCTCTTATCTGCTTGATTAGTCATGGCATAATAAAGCACGTTCCTATATTTTGTTCTTTTCGGTTTTAGCTTTGCAGTCGGACACACAACAGAGTGTCTCTATGTTTGGTCCTCGGTTTGTACCCGTTGTAAAATCTTGACGAACTACAAATGTTCGATGCGACCCTGGATAAATTCAGCTGGGGCGATGTTTGATTTAAGGACCCCACGTACCATTTGCAATGTTGTCGCTGCTGTTATCTTCGTCGTGCAGTCTACTGTGCAATCAGTAACACCTGTAATCATTTCCTCATTGTACAACCTCTCAATGCAAAAAAATAACACACGTTCTCAGAGAGACTTGCTGTTCAGTCATGGTGGTTTGGGCCCTTGTCTTCCCCATGTGGCTGACCTTTTCAAAACCTCCAGACAGATGCTGACTACGCAAGGAAGTAGTGAACAATTGCACGGATGATGTGGCAGTTACCTACGTACATACTTCAGTCCACAGCAAATACACCTCTAGCCTTAGGGTGTCTGGTTTTTGTGCAGCAGTTTAATTAGACAGTTGTCAGGGAGCTGGTAAAAGTTAGTTTGTCCTCAAAAAAAACATGTTTAAAAAGAGGAGGTTGTTCTATATGAGGGCCAATACGTCCTTCAGCTATACTGCTTGTCCTTCACAGAGTCATAGATACACAAAATGTCATGTACACCAAATTAAACTGTCTCACTTTCAACCAAACTTGGTATAGTTTAACTTCTAAGTAGAGCTGCAGTGTTAACAACAATCAGCATGTGCGATTACAAAACCAACAAAAGGGAGTGATTTAAATAAACATGCTCTTTTGTGTGCAGTTTGTTCTGCCAATAAAGAGATTATCAGTCTTTACATAAACAGCGTGTGGTCACATGACCTTTATGTGTCACTAGATTTAGTGTCTTCTTTAAAAAAAGCGACTAGCATCGTATAGAACTAGCAACATAGCAACTTTTGGGCCAGGCATTAACTACTGTATGTGAGGTGACTCACTAAAAATGTGTTAGTGATTGTCTGTGTGCGAGCAGCAGCCAGAAACGACCAGTGATTTATCCCTGTTGATTTGTCCCTGGAAACCTCTTCTCATTTGATTTTGTTAAACTTAAATTAAAGTTGAATTTAATGTGACTATTCAGGTTTTATCTTGTTTTTCTCAAAACGTAGAGTTTAGCAGCTAATGATTCACTTTATTGATGATACATCATTATGTGTACTTTAGTTGAAGCCAAGTCAGCAACAGCAATATTGTCCACAGTAATCTCAATATTACTTTTGTGCAGCACTTCTAAGTCGACATCACCTCACACTAGGGGTGTGTGTATGTGTGTGTGTGTGTGTGTGTGTGTGTGTGTGTGTGTGTGCGCGTCTCTCACCTTGAAGTAGTGGAAGCGGAAAGCATCCATCTTGTGTTTGAAGACATAGTAGCCGAGTGCAGCCAACACACACGCCACCAACACTGACACCAAGATGGCTGCCGCTATGCCACTGGAGTGGGCGTGGCCTCTGAAATTATCATGGGAGTTCTGGAGAGGACAGGTAAGACAAACACAAACACACCATCATTATAATGTATATGGGGACATTAATACATAATTATTAATAATAAAACCTCACCACCGGATGACACATGTAGTCATCTCTCCAGCTCTAATTACCATGGCAACAGCTACAATTTGCTGCACTGTCACCATGGAGACATGACTGAGTGCTGGGCTGTCACCATCAGCTTTATTTCCCCGCAGAAGATGAAAATTTAACCAATGAAAATGAATAATTGATGTTAAAGGTCCAATCAAAAGTGAGACAGGACAAACCCTAGCAGCCATTTTGGGTTTTCCCCTCACCACTGGAGGTGGTTTCCATTTGGTTAATGTGGCACCTTGGTCAGCTCTTCCCTCATGTCTTATCTTGTCTCTCTGAAGATGGGAGGACAGAGGAGCTCTATTTACCAAATGGACATCCTCTCATCCCTCCTATTTAATCTATAGAGAGTCTGCAGCTACTTAGCACAGACAACTTTTATTTCTACAGTGCCCCCATTTACCTTGCTTACCTGTTCTTCCAAATTAGCACGTCCTTCATATGCAGAAGAGAAAACTAACCCCTGAAAAAAAGACTAAACTACGGACATGGAGCAACATGCTGACCATGCTGTCACCTTGACAGGATAGTCGATCGCTTAATCATAAAAATAGTGGCCTGTTGAAAATGTCTATTGTTATTACTAGGAGGTGTGAACAACTATGAAACCGCCTGAGCAGTGATGGAAGAACTGGACTGTAAATGGGTGTTTGTGATTGTGCCTTAAGCTCCTCACATTAACAACGGTCATTCAGACCTGCAATAAACAGCTTCTCTGACATTATCCTCCCTGAGTGTCTTTCAGGGCAGAGGGAAAACAGCAGGAACACGAGTTACTCAAAACGCATGGTTATCCAAACTGGGGCTTTGTCAAATCTAGCAAAACTAAACAGCTTCACAAAAACATGGCACAACACAAGAGAGCCATCTCCTCAGGACAGGACTCTGCCGTCCAGATGCACCTCAAAGACGTGGTGCCAGGGAGAATTATTGGTTCAACCGAGGTGTCAGAGAAGCTTTTTACTGCAAGCAAACATCGTTAAACTGAGGAGGTGGCTTAGGCACAATCTCTCACTCGTTTACAGTGCAGTTCTTTCATCACTACCCAGGCAGTTTCACAGTCATTCACACATGGTCTCAGGTGGTCACAGTGACACACAGTGTAGTAGTTGTAAGCCTGCTACTCTTGCTACTCCAGTCAGTCAGTTTTAATCTGAAAGTGAGCCAACAAACCTCAGGGACGTCTGTGCACAGGGCTGTCTGAGACAGTCCACATTGTCTCTGCCTCCTGTGTATAAGCCTGAAGGTCCGACAGAGTTTATGAGTTTGCTCATCTGCACAAAGGTTTCTGTTTGTCTTCAGCGAGCACTTCACTTAAATTTACCCACAAAATTACCATGTGGTTTGGGACTGAACAGTCCATGGTGCCTCCAGAATGTGTCTGAAAATGTGAACACTGAAAACACAGTGTATGGATATAGTATTCAACGTCACAACACAGAACAGCTTTTCTTTCTCTCACAGAGAGCACAAACACTCCACCAGGATCACGGCTGAGCTGCACCGTTATAACAAGGTTTCACAAGCAAGCCGTGCTGATCTCACATAACCATACGATTTCAACAGAATCCAACCTAATAAACCCATAGAAGTAGCTTTAAAAGTTTCACACGTTAAACGTTTCTCAGCTTAAAAAATCCACGTGCACGCTTTAGTTTTTTTCCCTCCTGGCACCTCACGGCTCTGTAGCTGCAATACAGCTATCGACGTCACACAGCCACAACTCAAACACTGAAGGCTGAACATGGAGTGTCTGTTGTAAATGATTCATCTTCTGCATGGTACGAGGTGTGACTGCAGTATCACTAGTCAGCTTGGTGAACAAAATAAACACCAGAAAGCATCTAGATGTTGTTTCTAGGGAACTGTGCAGAAAAATTACATAAACTCATGGTTTATTGGCTCCCAGGTATAAAATTTTAAGTTTTCTGCTACTTTTGCATGGAAACCCAGTGACTTCCTGGTTCATAATCAGAGGAGCCGTGATTGTCGGCAGCTTGGGCTCAAACTAACTTCACTCACCGGTGGGGGGGGTGCTGTCAGCGGAGCCTCGATGACATGGATTATCCCATTTACAGCAGGAATGTCCCAGTCTAACAGCAGCCGCTTGTTGACTAGTTTGTAACTCTGACATTTCAAAAATGAAAAAAAGAAAAAAGAAAAAACAACATTTAATGGTAATTCAGAGTCCTCCTGTTAAGCTCTTTAAGATATTTAAATAATAATTATTTCATAACACACTATATTGTAGTTACAGTAAGGGGCTATGGAATGAGTTTTGTCAATGACTGTCCTCAAAACTATAGAAACAGATGAGTTTTCTGACCTCGTTGTTGCCTTGGCTGATAGTCAGGTTGAACCCGAGCCTTGATTTGATGATGTCCTCATGTCTCAGATCCTTGAATGCTCTTATGCTGTGATTGGCTGAGATGTGATACTCAAGATCTCTGCCAGACAGAGTCTGAACAAACCACCACAGGACAGACACATTAGATTTCGCTGACGGCTTCATCTACTTAAACAGTTCGGTTCTACAGTTCAAAGTCCTAATACGGATCGATTGCTTCTAATTTTGAGCATGTAGGTTCTTCATATTTCAGTAAAACTCTGTGTTACACTTTCGTTTTACTCATTTAAAAGATTTAAAATGATTGACATCAGAAAATATCATGGTCAATATTATGTCCATGAAAAATGGATCTAGTTATCTTGAACAAATTTAAAACAATAATTAAAATATTGACAAACATTTTTCTGTTGTATAAATCCAGTTGTGTATGTAGAAGTAAAGTTAAGTAACTATGACAACTGACTGAATTACTACTGAATTGTAGTTTTAGTGTTACAGTTCTATTATGTGTACAGTGCACAATGCAATGCTAGAACGTCAGTGAACTAATATAGTTTACAATGAATTTAGCTATTGATATTTAACCACTGAAGTGCCGGGGCTATACATCACCTGGTTTTGGGTGAAGCCAGAGTTATGAGGTACAAACAGTGTAACCTCAGACCCCCTGTGAGACAGAAATTCAATGAGCCGTTTCCCCTCTGAGGACGAGCCGCTATAATCCAACAACAACTGCAGAGAGAGACACAGTAAAGTTACATAGTCTAGATATAGACCTCATACATACATACATTGTGTTCTGTGTTAGGTAACTTACAATTAGCTCAGATAGCTCACTTTGTGAAGCAGTAGCTACTTCAGTTGAATATACCACAGTTTTATTTTCCTTATCTAAAAATCACATCTGTCATTTTACTGCTTTTGCTATAATGAGAAAAAGGAATGGCGACGGTTGATCAGATAGATTTCTTAATTAAAAGGAAAAAAGGTGACTGTTGTTAGTATAGCAGGCAATTTGGCACAAAGCTGAGCTGTTGATGAAATGATCAAAGTCTGACACTGTGTAAAAATTAACACATTTTATTCACAATTGAACACAGAAAACAAACTGTATATACAAACTGTACTATTTTAAGAAAAAAAAGGTAATGTTGAAATTGATAGCAGCAGCATGTCTCGATAGTTGGAACAGAAGCTGCAAATGTAAGTGGTACTAACAAGGAAGAGCTGGAATTATGTTTTGCAACTAATTACTTTTGCATAATGATTAATAAATAATTCTGAAACTGGCTGATACTAATGCAACTCAATTCCGATTCAGTGTAACTGGATGGTTTTCAGCTGGCAAAGATGCAAACAAGGACCTCCTGACTTGTGTATTGTCATTATTGTTATACCCTTTTGAGCTGTTGTGTATTTTATACTATTTCTAGATTTATTCTGTTATTTTAAAACTTTCAATGTTATGTTTTCTCTGCAGCTGTGATGTGAATTTCCCCTATCTGGGGATCAATAAAATGTTACTTTAATTGGGTTATTTGGCAACAGGTCAGTCACAGGAATGGCTACACAGACGCTTTTATCCAAAGATACAAGTGAGGTACAAGGCAAAAAAAAATCTGAGTTAAGGAGTTGTTGTTTGTTTTTAATTAATGTAAGTGCATACAAAGTTGTGGAAAAGTTCTGTTTTCAGCATTTTCTTGAATATTGGGAGTGAGGTTGCTGAACGTGCAGAGTTCAGTAGCTCATTCCACCATTGTGGACCACAGAGCTGAAGAACTGGATTTCTTATTTTGTGACGGCACCACCAGACGCCGTGGTGCAGTTGAGTCGACCACTCTATAGGCAAGAGTCAGAGCTTTGAACCTGATGTGGGCAGCTACAGGAAGCCAGTGCAGAGATCTGAGCAGTGGTGTGACGTGTTTCCTTTTTGGCTGATTATAAATAAGACGTGCTGCTGCATTTTGTATCAAGTAGTGTTGTAGTAATATCTTTTTCATCTACATTTACAGTTATAGCTGTCCTGCACAATTTAAAAGAAACATCTTTGCCCTGACAGCTAGCTCTTCTCTAGCTGTTCCAAACACCTCAAACTCAAATCTTCCTCAGGGATGCTTAGACACTGCTCAAGGTATACACTACTTCAGTCCAAAGAGTTCAAGAGTTCAGGCCTTCTTTTACTGTCAGTGAAAAAGCATGTGGTGGCATACAGGGCATGGATGCATTAAGACGATCTCTCATTACATACATAGAAAAGTGTGACCACTAAGAGGGACTTGGACCTGGAAGTCTCAAGTTACATCACAGTTATCAAGTGGATAGTGAAACTTGCTCACTAGTCAACGCTATGGTCAGATACCTACATCTGTTTGCTTTGGGTAAACTGCTGTGGCTGGTCCCACCGGCTTGGGCGTCAGTTTCAGCTCTGTATATTTGTGTAATTACACAGGATTAGAGTTCAACAATATTGTTGAGTCATGGAAAACAGAGGTGTAATGGTGTAATTCAAACCAACTGAGACTTCTGGTCTTAATACATTTTGAAGGGCCATAAACATTTAATAACAAACCCATTCTGGTCAGTCACCATGACTGTTAAATCTGTAAGGTAACTAGCAGAACTCTATGCTACATGGGAGAAGATATGTTATTTTTACCGCTATGGAAATGGCCACAGAAGAAAGTCTTATTATTTTTTCCACTCTGTGTTTGCAGTCTATCTGTAGGAGCAACATGATCAGGCGTTTTAGATGTCACTGCGACACACTGACACTTCTGGAGCAGAGAGGAAAGAAAACGAAGGAGCTGGGAAAACTTCTCTGTTACTGAAATGTGTGATGTCAGTATGTACAGGCAATACACGACATGAAACGCACCCCATAAACTAAAGAGGGAAGAAAAGGAACCAAAACATCTGGTTTCATTTAGGCAGTAGAAACAACTTTTTAAAACTTAGTGATCAGCTTTTACCTTCTGACCTTTTTTCCTCAAGACTGGAAGTTATTTGTAGTTCACAAAGTTTTTTTTCTTCTTTGTTTTGTGCTTTTGGAGATAAAGACTTCTTTATAAGCCTGACCTTCAGCTCAATCCTCCTCTTTTTGGACGAGTGGTTCAGTCAACACTGATTGTCTACGGGTCAGATTAAAGCATCAAATTCTTCAAATCTTATCTCTTCAGAAGTAGACATCTGCTATGCTTTACCAACATTTAATTAAAGATCTCTGAAGTCTAAAAACCCCTGTTATAATTTCATCACTATTAGATAATAATATAAAACTATTATGTTACTCATCTAGGTCTAGTTTGTAACTTTTACACAACTGAACTGAAGTCTGAGACTACACCAGAAAAGCCACTCTGAGAAGTCTAATTGTAGGAGTAAAGAGAGAAAATGATTTCATGGTGAAATTCACTTGGATCAGACCCAGAAAGCTTTTTATCCCAAAATAAGGAGACAGAACACAACGGTTAATGTCTCCAGAAAAGATTTATATTTCTGTCCTTTATTATGATACAACTATCTCTGTTTATGTGTTTAGTCTTAAATACAAATTATGCCCTTAAAGTTGCGGTGTATATGAAAATCTCAAACTCAATTGCCTTCAGAGTGTGATTTCTTTGGCTCTAATGAGCTCAGCAAAAAGTCTTACAAGTGTAGTCTGATGTTAAATGTGGAATGGTGCAGGTGCAGCAACAGTCCAGCAGACCGCCACAGTCGGATGATCAGGGAGAAGTTATGGCCTAAGTTACAAAAAGCTGATGTATAAACGGCATCTGAGCTTTTCAAACACAAGACAGACATGCAGCTCAGTAAGACAAATTTAATGTGTTACTATTTGTTACTATTCACCTCTATGTGCGTTAGCATGATGCGTGCGCAGTGTGGTTTTCTTTGAGCTACACCTGATAATTGATGTTTTTTAATTTTCAATAAAATACTTTGTTTATATTTTTGCTGCGGTATTAAAATCACAAAATATTACTGGTATTGGTACTGACTGTGAAAATATCATAACATCCATACTGCAATCACTAAAGCTCTTGCTGCCATTATCATAAGCTTAAACACATGTTCAGCTTATAATAAACAGCATTAACCTAAAACAACTAAATGGTCTAACTCTCACACTCACCTTGTAAAAAACTGAAACGTTATTGTAAGTTGCAAGGACGTTGGTCAGGACACCGTTACAGTAGTCTCCATTTCCAACATAATCAGAGGGACATTCACAGGAAACATCTGCAGACACACATTAACATTATCAAGACTACATATTAGCAAGATAAAGATGTTAAACACAAACGTTAATATTAATGAAGCAAAACAAACACTAGAATTTATTAAACCAAAATGACAAATATTCTATAATTTGTACTTAAAATGTGAAGACAGTCGTTCTTTTTGCCACTCACTGGTGTCGTAACGGCAGTGACTTTGCATTCTGACATCATGTGCATACCCTTTACACTTTTTCCATGTCCTCGAGATGGGAGGAGGTTGTGTGGCCCAGGCTTTACCAGCTGGTGACACGAGGAAGTGATCATGTTCTGTCAGGGTGTTTCCACATCTGTGTGCTTCTCTTGTGGACTTGTGAAACATCATCAGCCAAGTATGGCTCCAGTTCCAACTTTGCAGACCTCACCAGCTGGCTTAGTGAGCGGACCAATATCTGTCGTCATTCCTTGCCTTATTGAAAAGTAGCTACTGGATAGTATATAGTCGTCTGTCTCTATATGTACTTTGCGTCTTGACAGCTGGGATTGGTTCCAGCACTACTGCAACCCCTGAGAAGACTATTTTAGATAATGGATGGATAATATATAGGCCACTGAAGATGGCCTATATACATAGCTTTATGTAATGAATACACCAGGATGACAACAGATGTGACGTGTTTGTTTTTATATATAACACATAAACACACATATAAGCAAGGATGCTGCTGCCTCAATTCTGCACCGAATGTTCACCGTCCTCAAAAGTCTGAGTTCGCAAGTTTCAACTCCCGAGTACAGGAGTCCATACTTTGTGTCATGTGTAGTGAGAAGCGCCCTGTTTGCTTGTTGTTGGCCATTTTTCTTTTCTCTCTTCACTTTCTACTCACTCTAAACGGTCAGGGCAGATGGCCGCCCACTCTGAGCCTAGTTCTGCTGGAGGTTTTGCTCCAGTGCCACCTAGCGCTGCTCAGTGGGGACTGTTGGGTTTTTCTCTGTACAATTATTAATATTTCCGCAGATCTGTCAGCAGGACGAACCTGCCTCTGAACACAGCACAACACTGCTGCCATACCTCTGATGCTATAGCAGTAGGCGTCGTACATGCTGCTCTGGTCCACTGGATCTTTGTAGAGAACCAAGCCCACGTGATTGTCTCCACACTTGGCTGAGGGGAAACGGGTCGGGTATCCCACCTTCCCCCCCTCTATCCAGCCCGCCACACACAGATGCATCCCCAGCTGTCAGGACCAGAAAATGACAATAGCTGGATTAATGACTGGTCACAAGTCCCAGCATGCACTGCTTTGATCAGTACATGTGAAAGATCAAAATAATTCTTCACAATGAACTACAGTAGGAACTCTGTTAGTGAATACTGTGCATTTAAACATGTTGGATTTTTAATCTGACCTGTGATTCAACAGATGTTTAATATATTAGGTTACATTTGTTATTAAACAAAATATCTCAAAAACCTATACTGAGAGGTTACACCATACCAAAAAGCCACTGGATGTTGTTGAGGTGGTCACACAGATGCTACATGGGAACTGAAAATGTTTGGCAGCTTGTTTTCACCCACAAATTCCAGATGCTCATTAAACAATACTAAAAAAATTATGTATTCTCACTTTCATTAAACAAGTTGTCTCCGTGTAAACACTCCTAAATGTGATTAGCACTAGTGACATAAATACTGTGACTAAAAAGAGTAGTTAGGTTCATAATGAAGTAACTGCTGTTAGATGAACTATTATAGGAATTTACTCTTTATTCGGTGGTATGGTCTTTCAGTTCGAAAGCAAAATTTCTAGATTTCGTGTTCAGATATTTTAAAACCTTCCCTCAATATCACATTCTTTAACTATCAATCAGAACCCACACTGTGGTGTCTACGGCAGGACTTGAGTCAGGATAAATGAGTCAAAATGTTTATTCAGAACATCAGC
>OMLM01009133.1:23968-50897 GCA_900302695.1 Helostoma temminkii | reverse complement strand
AGAACATCAGCCATTTAAAAAAAAAAAGCTCAATCATTTCCTGTATGTATGTGTGGGATGTGCCAACCTGCAGTCTTTATATAAACCTGTTATCCAGGCAGTTTACCTGCTGTGCGTCTCCCATCTGTTTAAAGTTGGCCAGCGTGGCGCCCTCGGCCTGGCAGGCGGCATCGGCCTCACTGAAGTTCATCTTGTACTTCCCTTCTGGAGAGCGCAGGTGGAAGACTCCAGCTGTCTTGGCTGAACCACAGTAATCACATTACATTTACCCTAAAACTGCTTAAACGCTGTAAAACTGGATGCAAATATTACCATTTATACCACAACCAAAAAAATACTGGTCTCTGATCAGCTATACAGTGTTTGTTTCCCTAACTGCCTTAAAAATATAACTACCACAGTACTGCAGTGTGTGCAGTGAATTCTACACAACCAGTACACAGTGATTAATGAGCACCACATAGGAACCATTATCAGTCTCTGAGCCTTAATGAGCTCTGTATTTAACAAACCTTAACAAGCTCACGGTCTTAACAAGCTCGGGGTGCAGCTGAATTTGTTTACAAGTCACCGAAAAATCGCCGTTCAAACAGAAAGCGAACAAAATCTCTGTATAATCACCATCTTTACATGAACATCATAAAGGGTCAGCGGCTGTAGAGTCAACCGTTACCATAGTAACACCAGCATAGGCGGACACTGCAGCCAACATGGCTCCTTCTGGCGTGGTGACATGGTGCCTCAGTCCAGATGTGTTTATGTTTGGTCCTAAAGCTTAGAGTAACAGTGTGTGGTAAATGATTCCACTTGATATTATGGTGATAATTAACAGTCCTCTGTTTATGGTTGGTTAGTTTAGCACAGCATAGAGGTATTTGTGTTTGTATATTAATGTATACTTGAGTTAAATGAGCGCTGTGGGTAATTGTACTTGTTGTTTGTTTAGTGGTTATGATGCACCGTCAAATCGCTAACCTGAGGATATAATGCGGAACTGAACACTTGCTAAGCTAGTGTGCTAATGTGCTAACAGGACTCATTGTTCTTATGCAGTGTGCAGTAGCAGAACTACAGTACGAGAACGAGTTCATGTTTTGTCCCTGTCCAGACAAACGGTGGCTCAACAATAGATGAGGTCCTCCTGTCTGAAACTAAAGAGGGTTGTTGAACCAGCTAGTTAACAGTGACGTTTAACTGGGCTAAGTTACATTAGCTGACTGGTTATAGTTAGATTAACGTTATTAACCTGTTATTAAGCTCTTATAATACCTTATATCTTATATATACCATGGTAACAGGCATTGCTGCAAATTTGTTATGATCGCAAAACATTTTAGACGCGTTACCTTGGTAACAGGGACCATTATGAATGTGTTACCATAGTAATAAAAGTCATTACAGATACACTGCCAACAGTAAAAGTTGTTGTGTTACCGTAGTAATTTTAAAAATTTCTGATGGGTAACCTTGGTAACAGAACTTGTTACATGTGTACCACAGTAATAAAGAGAAATACAGGCATGTTACCATGGTTGTAATACAGTACATTAACAGAATAACAACATACTGTGGTAACTACAGAAAGTCATTAAACATTAAACAAACCAGTGCAGTAAAGTCATGATGGATGTGTTACCATGGTAATGTAGGTCATTGCAGGAGGCAACAGGGTCACAGCCTCCATTGTCTTCCAAGCAGCGGTCAACAGGGGGCACAACCTTCTCCAGACACTGGACTCCATTACCCACGTACCCCGGCAGGCACTCGCACTCGCGTTCATTCTGGAGGTTTGAGATTAGTGAAATTAGGAAATCTGATTGTGAATTTACATTCTTGATTCCCATTTTAAGTTGTGACGCTGTTCAAATCTACATAAAAAAAAGAAGGGGTTCAAACACTGTTTTAAAAAAATGTATAACTAAAAAAAACAGGAAATAATGGTGTTAAGCTAACAGTATTGACCTAGGTTTAGATTTTGAAAGAATTATCAGAAGTAATGGTGTCAAAACTCAATAAAAAACATGATGTAATGATGGGGAGGGGAATATTTTCAACCTAAAGAGAGTCTAAAAGCAATGTAACCATCTTAGGATTTCAGGTTTTTTGACTGCTTGGTCAATAAAACCTAACCTCACTATTGAACTTCTTTTTTCTGCCTTTTGCCTCATTATTTGAAGAAGAGTTTTTGCTGATACTGATACCGCACTGGCCCAAGACTTAGACTGATTCTGAGACACAACAGGACCTTCCAGCTTTCTATCAGAACTGCATCCCTGATTGTGTGGGGGTGCATTAGTGCCTATAGCAAGTACGTGCACCAAGTCGCACGAAATTGCCCAGGTAACTCAGGTAGGTCTGAGCTCCAGACTGAGCTGCCCGCCTGTAGAATTTGTTTTCTTTTAAGTAACTAAACTTAGTTAACTTAGAGCAACATGAATCTAAATTCAATAAAATAAAATCAGTTGCATGCACAGTCAGTTACAAGATGAACCTGCTGTAAAGACTTCTACTCACCGGACCAGTAAACTTGCAGGAGGCAAAGTCGCTACAGCCACCATTTTGTTCCTCAACACACCTGGATTACAGGCAGAAAACAGAGGCCTGTTGTCACATCTCCATGTGCGAACACCTCATCGGACCGAACAAGGAGCAGAAAACCACAGAGAAAGTGACAGGCTGCACCCACCTGTTGATGGGCTCGCAGGAGTAGCCGTCGCCTTGGTAACTGGCGTGACACGTGCAGTTGACGACGAGCTCTGTCTGGCTACAGTTGGCGTTCTGGTGACAGCCGCCGTTGTACTGAGCGCAGAGGTCTGGAGCTGCAGAGTGTTTAATGAACTGACTCGTGATGTGGACAAATGTCAGAATGTGTTCCGTCTCTTCATATTTATATATTTAATTCTTGTTTTTGTGCTGAATATTGAGACTGAAACCAGTGTTATCGACAGTCGGCAGCAAACAGAGAGAAGTGATTTTCAGTGATCTTTACTGAAAAACCTTATAAGCCTGCCAGCGCAAAAATGCAGGAAGACACACTTCATGTCCATTTATTCTTATGTTGTTCTCGTAATCTGTGAATATAAACTCAGCTGACAGTCACTAGTTGTCTTCATCTGGATAAAGAAAAAAGTTGCCTGCAGCAGGCTGCTGGTGAAAGAATTAATAGTATTAAGGTTTTAGCTCCAATTGGAATCACTATCATCATCCTGCTGAGCTGCAAAAACACTCACGTGGCTCTGGATTGCAGAAGGTGCCGTTCCCCTGAAACCCAATTTTGCACTGACAACCAACACCCAGCACACATTCAGCCTGAGTATGGCACTGCCGACATTCCTCTGGGATTGAGCCTGGAAACACAAACAGGTGGCTCATTCACCAAAAAAAGTGAAGGGTAAACATGGCTTTAAAATTGTATCATAAAGCCCAGATGCTGATATAAACAACATGATGAGTAACGAGAAAACATTAAAACTGCAGAAGTCTCCAAAGAGGCATCTACACCTAGATCAGAGGATGGATCTTAGCGAGGAGCGTGGATCCGTCCTGTCCCAATAATAGAGCTTTGTACAAAGATGAGTTTAAAACCACTGAGTTGCATTTTTTCAACAGCATAACACAGATCTAATGTCACCTGGTGTATGTGTGATATCCTGTCATTAAGTCAAGTCAATAAAATACGAGAGTACTGGATTGTTAAAAAACTAAACTTTCATTATGCACGTCTGTTTCAACTTGAAACTGCACCTTAAACATCAAATAACTGAGCCATTTAAATTATTAGTTGAAAGTTAATCACTAATGAGCTGATTAATTTAATGTTTCACACGTCGTCCGTAATCAATTATCTCCCTGCGCTCTACCAGGCCTGTAGGTTTCCCGTTTGCTGCATCACATCAGATTAGCTGTTACCAACGGCTAGAGCTAATGTGAATCCCATGATTTAAATTGACAACAGAAGAAGCATTGGCGTACGACTGCGTTGTCAAAGCAGAGTCAAACATCTTCTGTAATAAATCAAAAATAAAAATTCAAATGTTCATATCATGTCTTTGAATCAAGACCAACGTTTAGCGTTAAAAGCAAGCAGCTGTTTAAAAAGACAGAGATGTTATTTTTGTCCTTGAGGGTGATGATGATACAAAATAACACTGGACTGATTAGTTTAACATCCCTGACTCATGCTGCTGATTCTCACATTCATCAGGGAAACTCACCTATTTCAGTCTGGCAGCGGTCACCCTGCCAGCCTGTATTACAGACACATTTTCCTGAGCCTTCGATGCCCTCATCACACACTCCCTGCTTGTCACAGCTGCAGGCTGAAAGAGAGGGAGAAAAAAAACATGACTGATTTGAAGGAAACTAACAAAAGAGGTGTGAAAATTGAGGACTTATTTCAGGTGTTCCGCAGTCAGTCAATATACAACATTAGACAGAGACTGGTCAGAAGTGAGAGAAGGCTCTCTATCCTCTGCTCCGGAGTGCATGCAATCTGTGGCTATGGTGGCCACAGACGATGCTGGAGTGGCTTTAGGACAAGTCTCTGGCTGTTGTTAAAAGCAGCTGATCAAGAACAGTCTCTGTGGACAGTGGACAGTTCACTCATTTCCCTTCCAGTCTGATGAATAATGAGAGGATCTGCCAGGAAGAAGTGGATGAACTGCCTGAATCCAGATGAGAAGCATGAAGAGACCTGCCCAGGAAGACTCAAGGCTGTAATTACTGCCAGAGGGGCTGCTACACAGTACTGAATTAAGGGTGTGAATATTAATGTAAATGAGAGATTTAATTAATTTGTTTAAAATGTCTCCACTTTGTTGTCATGATAGACAGGAACTATTTAAACAAGGACTGTACAATGGTCAACAACACTGGGTTTGGGAAGGTTCACCACGGTTCTGCTGCAGATTCATTTTGAGTTAACAAAAGCTCTGATTCACACCCCTGACTAAGCTGTGGCCCGTCTATGTTAAGAGTCAGAACCCAAACCGAAGACGATCAGCAGAAGGTTAATATCTGAGTGACTGAGCGGTGACGGCTGGCATGTTTGTCCTGAAACACCCCCAGCTGGGTCACAGTGAGTGTGGAGTGTTACTATGGTGACAGACTGCTGGAGAGCTGCTGGGGGGAGAGTATCTGCTGAGTTGAGCTCTGTTTTGGGTGCGATGGAGAAAAATTCATTGCTGGTGCAAAAGGAAGCTTGACGGGAACCAACAGTCATTCAGTCTTGAAACAGCTGACTGTGCAGAAACTGTAAAATTTGCCATCATCCTCTGTGCAAGGACAGAACTGACAATTTTTTATCTATGAGGGAGGAGGTTCTTATGTCGTCTGTGGTCCCTATAAGGTGTGTCTTTATGGCTATGGTGTAGTTAAGGTGGTTACATCAAACCCACTGGAGCTGATCACTGCCGCCCCAGAAAATACTTGTGGTTCCACTGGGTGCGCAGCAGCACATCTCAGAAGTCTCTGCTCCGTTTGACTGAATTTACACGTGAAGTCTGTTTTTTACAGGAGCTTCTTCTAGGACATTTATGAAAACATTCAGTCCACCGATCGGGTACTGCTTTCCTCATTCTGTTCCCCTCTGTTGACTTTAAAGTCGGAGAAACACTCCTGCAGTTTTTTCCCCTGCTAACATGCACTGGATGAAACCTCAATACACAAAATAATCATGAATGAATGAACTTTTAACACATCAGCCAGAATTCTTTGATTTGTGTCGTTCATAATGACTTAACGGTGGACTTTGTCTGTAGGTTACAGATCATCAGTAGCAAATATGAAATATCTATAAATAAGTGTGGGTTAGGGAGATGTGCAGAGAAAAAACTGGGAAAAAAAACTGTTTCAGATGGTTCTGGTGGTATGGAAGGGTAAAGGAGTAAATCACACTGGGTTAAGGATGTAACATTTTCTGCATCACATTAAATTTAAAGGTAGTGTGTCTTAGAGGGATCATTTGGCAGAAATAGAAAACAGTACTCATATATATAATGTCATTAGTGTGTAATAATTTTCTTTAGCTTAGAATGAGCTTTTCACATGTACAGTGCCTATATAAAGTATTCACCCCCTTGGATGTTTCACCCTTTTATTGACATTATAAATCAATCATGGTCAATATAAGTTAGTGACATTGACAAAGAAAATTCAGAAAAATACCATATTAGTGTCAAAGTGAAAACAGGTTTCTACTAAGTAATGTCAATTGAATAAAACTATGTAAGGTGAAATCAGTGTTTGCATTAATATTCACCCTGTTTAAAATGACTGAACTAATCCAACAGAGGTCCAGATATTTGTTGCTAATAGTCTCTCAGTTATGACCTGGGAATCACCTGAGTGCAGTGATTGTGTCTCAAGTGATTGCAGTATAAAGACACTTGTGTCTGGAAGGTCCAGTCACTGGTTAATCAGTATTCCTGGCTACCGTTACACCATGAAGACAAAAGAACACTTCAAGCAACTCAGAGAACAGGTCATTGAAAAGCATAAGTCAGGGGATGGATACAAAAAAATCTCCAAAGCACTGAACATCCCCAGAGTTCAGTAAAATCCATCATCAAGAAATGGAAGGAATATGGCTCATGCCTAGAACAGGTCGTCCACACAAACTTAGTGACCGTGGAAGAAGGAGACTAGTGAGAGAGGCCACTAACAGACTCATGACTACTCTGAGGGAGTTACACGCTTCGGCAACTGACATAGGAGAGACTGTGCATACAACAACTGTTGCCTGTGTTCTTCACCTCTCAAAGCTTTATGGGAAAGGAGAAAACTGCTGTTGAAGAAAACTCATGTTAAGTCACAACTGTGAAACACGGTGGTGGCAGCATCATGCTGTGGGGATGCTTCTCGGCAGCACTGGAAGGCTTGTTAAGGTAGAGGGAGGATGAATGTGGCAAAAAATAGAACAATCCTGGAGGACAATCTTTTTCAGTCAGCAAGACAACTACGGGTTGGGAGAAGACTTGTTTTCCAGCAAAACAATGACCCGAAGCATACAGCGAAAGCTGCACAGAAATGGTTTACTGACAACAAGGTGAATGTTCTGCAGTGGCTGATTCAAAGCCCAGACCTCGGTCCAATAGAGAGTTTGTGGATGGACTTGAAAAGGGCTGTTCGCAGTGAATATTAATTAATTAATTTTTTTCTGAAATGGTTTACTGAAACTTATTTGTCATTGTCGCCAACTTATATTGACCACGACTGATTTATGATGTCAATAAAAGGGTGAAACATCCAAGGGGTTGAATACTTATTATACGCACTGTAGGTTCTTTGCAATAGCTTGACTAACACATGTAGCTGAATACTACATTGTACAGCAAATATTCAGCAAATCCAGTTTTAATGTTGTAATTTCTATTTTAGTAGTTTCTATGGTGTGTTTGATTTGTTTCTTTTTTATTTTATGTGTTATATTCCTCTATTTTATTGTTTTTCTCTTTTTGTGTTTGTTTGTGAAAAATAAATAACTCTTTGTCTATCCAGATCTAACACACAGAAGCCATTATGTTGAAACAGGAAGCAGTAGAGGACATGACCTTGTGTCCTGGCACTTCAGTCCCTGGAACCGCAGCCTTCATGGTGAAGTTGTTCACACCAGCTTTGTTTAGGGAGTCCAGAAGCTTCTGTCTCTTGTCCTCAGATGCAGGCTGCTGGAGGCGCTGCTCTGCTGCTGCCTGCCGCTCCTGAGCCAGCCTAAGACAAAAAACACCACAAATTCACATTATATAGGGAAAATTCATTATGATACTGTAGATTAGCAGAATGTGATTCGAGAAAGAGGAACATTTTTAATATCATCATTCCTCACTCTTTCTTTAAAAGGACAGATGTCCATAGTGTATGTCCTCGTCTGCAATTATTTCTTTAGTTAGGAGACCGGTATATATTTCTGTTTGCTAATAAATAAAACAGATTTGGTGTGTTTTTTATGAATATGCAATAAACAAAGACAGAAATTAAGAGATTTTTGTATATACTGTAGTTAATTGTTTGAAAAAAATACATTATCCGGTTGCAGCTTCACATCTGTTGTTTTATAGCAAAGTAAACTTAATTTTTTTGCATTTTGGACCGTTTTAAAATCAGCACTTTGATGTCACCTCAGAAACTGTGACATGGTGTTGTTGTTTTTTACTGTTATAGACAAAATTATTTATTGTCATATTAGCTGACATTGAAAAGATTCATTAGGTGCAGCTCTAATGAAAATTAAAGCTATGGCTGATTATATTAGACTTTGTGCTGAGCTGAACATGGCTGTACCTGTGCAAGAAGCTTTCTTTGGCTGTTTCAATCTGCAGAGTTCCTCCTTTCCATTTGGATTTGTTCAGCACCGTCATACCTGCAGAGGAAACAAAGTGATTTCATGGTGATGATACAACACAAGCTCTGAAGTTAGTTAAATGTCAGATAACAAACATAAGACGTAGCTACACTAACACAAAGGATACACAAACAAAGCTACTCCCCTGACTCTTGTTCAGGGTTATAAACCACAGATTCCAACATGGATACAAAACAAATCTGATTCTGACTGAAAGGATGCAAAACATCTACATCTTAACAACTTTATCTGCGAAGCCCCACTGACAGCAGAACACAGCGGCAGCTCAGTTCACTCACATTTCTTTAGGTCAGCATCTGAAATGTTGATGTTAATGTAGCCGAAGGTTTTGTAAGGAGCACCTGCAAGAGAACAGCAACAGTCAGAACACATTCAGATCAGTGAGGAGGCTGAGAAATCTCTGAACAACAGAAATAAATACATGATACAACATGATTTACACCAGTTATTTTGTTCACTAAAGGATGAAAACAGTGTTTCTGATTATTCCATTAATTACAAATGGCATGTACTTAAAATTTACATTTCAATATTTCTAATGATATATCAGTTTGGGATTTTCTTTCCTTTCTGCAGCCATTAGCTTCAGTTAATTCCTATGAAAATCAACTGGAGAAGACTTAAATCTACCTGCAGACAGATAATCAACAGCCATCTTTATTGTTTAGTGATGTTATCATGAGCATATATTTTCTGAAAACTCCCAGGTTGTGTGTTTAATATAAAGATGAGTCCTTTTATTTTAAAACCAGTCATTAACTTATGTTCAAGAATGGATAAAACATTACATACAGCATAAACATAATTTGTTTTATTAGTTTCAGGTCAGCAACATCAGAAAGATCAGACCCTACCTTTCTGAATATACAACCCAATTGATTGTGCAGACCCTGGTCATATCTTGTCTCGATTACTGCAATGCCTTGTTGATGGGATTACCGGCACGCACAATCAAACCCCTCAACATTATACAAAACGCAGCAGCACGTCTGATTTTTTTTAATCAGCCAAAAAGAACACACGTCACCCCGCTCCTCAAGTCCTCTACGCTGGCTTCCTCATCACAAAACAAAAATAACATTGCAAAGCTCTTCAGCTCTGTGGTCCCACAATGGTGGAATGAGCTACTGAACCCCACATGGTCAGCAGCCTCACTCCCAATATTCAAGAAACTGCTGAAGACAGAAATTTTCCGTAACTTTCTATGCACTTAAAATGCACTTTCATCCAAAAAAATTCCTGCACATCTACTTACATCATGCCAAATGACTAAATGTAAATGTAGTTTATGTTATTGCAAAAGTGTCACTTGTTGGATTCTCACCATCCTCATCTCTCCTTGTGCGGAGTTCTACATCCTCCACATTTCCAAACTTTCCAAATCGATCCTTCAGATCCTTCTCGGTGACCGAGTGGCTCAAGCCGCCGATGTACAGTCGCTGCATCGCTCTTTATCCACAGTCACTATACAGACATAGAACAACAGTGAAAGTCATCTGTGCCTATCAATCTGCCAATCAAACATAATCCTATTATTACATTTTTTATAATATCAAATAGTTTCTAACTTTGCCATTTAACTTTGTGTCAAACCCAAGGATTTCTCATATTAGTGTTTAATGTTTCTGAAATGGTGACATGGTGGAAAACGTTTATTTAAAATATAAGTCTGTGTCAAACATTTTCCACATTCAGAAACATACCTAAACATTTAGAATACATAAACAATGATCTTGATAGTGAGTAGAATATTACTGTACACACAAATGTCTTTAATTTAACAGTAAAACAAAGGAATCACCAGTGATCATGTACTTAAATTGTAAAGATACTACTGTATATGAAGCACTATGCACACTTCAGGCACAAGATGTTTTGTTTTGGAATAACTGGGAACAACTTTAAGGCTTTTCAGTAAGTCTACATAAGTCTAAGATGGTGCTGATACAACTTTATGGTCATTCTAGAGTCTATAGATTGTGCTGTTGGTGAACTGTACTGAGCTATACTGAGGAGTACAGTGCTGGTACTTCACATGTTTCCATTCTCATCCAGCATGCAATACCAGTATTGATCGCTCCCAAATGCGTTCTGCAGCATGACCTGCAGCCACTGTCATAATGAACCATCTTCAATGAGTAAGAGTGGACATGCGATAGATCATATGAAAATAAGATCTATCATATGACAGAAACTAAAACAACACCCCAGTTATACATAAACCATTCTCTCTGAACAGATTCACTTAGAACTGTACTGGTCACGATAAAACAGATAATTTTATGTATATCAACAGAAAAAACAATAAATGTTTACCTCGCATCTGCCTCACATGTATCCAGCTGGTACGACTGTTAACTCTGTCCGGGGCCGTCCTGTCCACTTTATCTTCCGCACTTGTTTCCACAGAACATAAAGGTTCCGCTTTTTTTGATATATAACATATTCAAAAATAAAAAGCGATAGACAAAACAAAAAAGAGCCAGTATTTATATCTTTACGGCTGAAATTGTTGCCTCTGACATTTACTTAATGCAGAAATTGTTATTTTTTACTTAATTGACTCAAAACCGTAGCACTCATTCTAGTTTGGCTTCAGCTGCCGGTTGGTTGCTACTTTTCAAGTAGAGGGGAGTCGCGTAGTTTTTACGTTGGGCAGCTTTTTTATTGAGTTCCTGCGAGCGATAAGAAAGCAATATTGTATATTTTTAGACATAAAGGTCTACGAATATTTACGCTACTTGTGTCTACATGAAGACACATTGTCCTACAATTACTCAGAAAAACTCTTTGTCCCCCCTCCGAGTCTACCAAAGTGGTAGAGACCAGAGGGCGCGAGGCTCTGAACTGTTTTGGTTTGGTCAACGGTGGAAAACGGGAATTAGCCAGGTGAGTAAAAATGTTTAAAAGTTTTCTATAAAACAGCATGACATTCGGTTAGTATGTAACAGTTAGCAGCTCTAGTTAAAATAAGTTAAAATTATAAGCATTACGAATACAGTAAACTAACTTTAGTCTGTCAAATTTCACCCACCGTCGTCAACGTTAGCTAGCTAACTAACTAACTGTACCGTTAACGTTAAGCTATAACGTCATTATGTGACCTATAAGTGTTTATTTTATAATTTAGCCCCTTAGAGATGCTTCAGGGAGGGGAGTGTGAACTGTTTTTATCCTTGGACAGTTGAAATGTCCTCACTATAAGATTATTATCATGATATGTATTTATTTCACAGGCACTGAGACAAAAATAAATAAATGAATAGTATGTACGAAATGGTAGGCATGTATGTTTTAATGCTGGATTCACTTTACCTTTTTTACTCAGTGTTTGTATCAGTATTGGCCCCTCTAGATGAATACTTCATTCATACATAAGTATTCAGCTAATTTATTACTCAGCTCTAAAGTAACATTAAGCAAAACACACGTTTTAGTGGAGGGGGGGTTTAAACAATCTCACATGATATTATCTTGCTTCTTGCATCTAGTATTTTACTTATAAACGTTTCAGTCTTTGAAGGTTAAAATGTTTTTCTTGAATCGGGCGTGTGTGTGTGTTCTTCAGGATGGAGGCGAAGGTTAATGAAGAGAACGCTGAAGAGGTGAAGGTGCTGGAGGCTCAGATTGAACATCTACAGGCAGAAATTGCAGAGTTGCAGCGCCAACAACAGGATCACGAGAAGGACATGACCTTTGACTTCAAAGGGCAAATGCAGGATGCCTTGTGAGTTTCTTTGTTATTGTTAATTTTTTTTAAAATCTCTCACCGTGAATCATTGCGTCTTGTTAAACTTCATTAATCACCACAGGTTGTACATGTGTGGTCAGAGACAAGGGGTAGGGAAGGAGAAGGTGCTGTCCAGGCTGAAGAAGGATGTGGAGGAACTGGAGGAGGATCTGAGGCGGCAAACACAGATGAATGGAATCAGTCTGAACAGCTGCACAAGAAAGACTCTGCAAAGCAGTAAGAGAACAACACTGTCTGAATCCAAAGCCCTCACTACAGTATTAACTCAATTCTGTAGTTAATTAGTGACTGAAAAATAATCAAAATCTTCACTTGCAACAGTTATTCATTCATTCATACAGTATATATATATATATATATAAAATTATATTCAGAGGTTGATATTCTTGTAGTCCATCATTTTGACAGACAAGCTCATATAAAGTCCATCAAATCTGTAATTTCTTATCATTTCAGTTTTAGTTCTCTGATAACAGAAGATGTGTATGGAACTACCGTATGCAATTTAAGCAAGAACAAGCCTGACACTTCCCCGCTTCACTATGGTCTCCTACTGCCTGCTATGCTCAGCCGCACTCTGCACAGCTATAATCAAGCTGAAATCATCAAAGTGATCTGATTGTTAAGAGAGAGAGCCTTGTTCAAAAACTTATTGAAGCATCTTTACGCCACTGACTGATTTGACTGAATTAAGATAAGATAAAATGGCACCATAACTGCGCTTCACTTGTTACAGCAACACGGAGAAACAAGTAAAAACTATAATTAGAAAGAAGTTTTTTAAATTATTGTTGAGATGGTGCACACAGCCTATGGCAGTAAGCACAAAAGACGACCTGAAACATTCATTTTTGCTTTTTTATTGACTTAGTATGTAGCTGAATGAGCTTCCCACTTGCCACAGTTCATTATAAAGCAGCTAAGACAAATTGTCCAGGATATCAATGATGTTATCCACCATCCTCCTCTCTGCCACAACTTTCAGATGTTCAGTTCCAGTTCTACTTCAGATTTTACCTTCTTGATCAACTTGCTCAGGCTGTTGGCCTTACCAGCCTTGATGCCACCTTCCCAACATACTACATACATACATACAATATTGGGCCCGCTATCATTTGGAGGAGAACTGGAGGGTAAAGGGATGATTTGTGGAGACATAAGATGATAGTGGGATACGACGAAAAAAAAACAAACAAAAAAAAATTATATATTTAAAACCAATATAATCTCAACATTGAACAGCAGCTCAATGTCTGGGGTGTAGATACTGTCTTTTACTGTTACATGTCCTGGACTGCTCCATTTGGAGTTGACATAGACAGCAAGACCACCTGTTCTTTTCATACCACCCTGTCAACCAATACGAGAGAAAAGCTGACCAGTTTGAACGAGTTGTCTGGTATGTTTCCACTGAGCAAGGTCTCAGTGAAGCAAAACAAACTGCACTCTCTGTACTCCTGTTGGCTGCTCACTAACACAAGTTCATCACTTTATTGCAGAGTTACCTCATGAGTCCCATGATGATCTTTGGGAGAAAAGGTTTAAATCTATTCTATTTATCGTTATACTACACTCCTGCTCTACACGTCCTTCTACGTCTCATCAGATCCTGGGAAATTTGAGCTTTCTTGACTCGGAGCAGACTTTTGGTCCGGAGTGCAGGGAACAGTTTTTCTCTTGTATAACCAAGGCTGTTGTCATGTTAATGCTTTGTCCTGATGCAGGCTCCGTCATCCAAAATCTCCACACAAGCTTAGAAATCAGTATATTCCAATAGTTTCATGTTTTTGTCTGTTATTAAAGAAAACACCACTTGACTTGTGAAAGTTTACCAAAAACTTACTTTAAAAACTTGGAAATAAACTTTTAAAACAAAAAGCACAAAGAGGAGCTACTGAAACTGGCTGCCACCTAACTTGCACTGTTCAAGAATACCTTCAGTACTTCACAGGAGGCATCATTATATTTCCACAGTAAGACTCATTACTCTACTAAAAATGTTACATACTGTAGCTTTAATTATTTAATCCTTTATTTATTTAATTTCCATTCTGTTCAATTAATATGCACACCCACCACCAACTGAACATGGATGCGAATTACTTCAAGTTACTGTGTTTCAATGTGTCAAAATGGTGGGTGGCTTTCAGGCTTTTTGGTCAACGTTCTGTCAATGATGGACAGTATTCAGTCAACACGACCTCCGAGTATATTCTCATTATTTACCAGTATTGTTACTACAGTTAATTGGTCCAACGTGAGTTAATAACACTCATGTTGGGGGCTGTGTGTGTGTGTTTTGTGTTTACACTAGGTGACAGTAAGCTGGTCCAGCACATCAGTGTGTCAGGTCACTGCTCTGATCTAGTTTTCCAGGTGGAGTTCCAGCTGACTGAGGTCAAGGTGTGTCATTTTTTTAACTTTCAATTTATACATTCCTCCCCTCAAAAATATGGAAATTTATACATATACTCACCTCTAGATCACTTTCCTCTGCAACAGCAAGATAGTCTGGGTCCACAGTGTTCTCACATGGGGCAACTGTCCGCTTATATTAATGTACTTACAGTTAAGTTTTGCAAACAAGATATCTTTTATGTCTCTTTGAAAATTTGTGCTTTTTTACGCCACTACTTTATTTCTGGTATTGATGAAAAAATGCTGTCCTCTTAATAAAATCATAGATTTTTTTACTCTGTTTCATAAAACTTGTAAACTAAATCATCAACAGTATAGAACAGACATTTTGAGATTTAGACCTGTATAAATTAAATGAAGCTGTGTAATGAGTTTGATGGTGCCCTTTTCATTTACACAGCTGAAAATATTATTATTATTATTATTATTATTATTATTATTATTATTATTATTATTATTATTAAGTTATCATGATTATTATTACGTTATTAATTACAATATCATTATCTAGTACCGGGTAACATGCTGAATGACTGTACTTGATGTAACAGTTGCTGGTGCTGTGTCACACCAGCAGAGGGCAACATAGGACCGTGTTGAGTGGTTCACTGATGAGGCATCAAGTGCACAGTTCAGATTTTAGCAGCTCCTCAGACATTAGCAGCAGCTGTCAGACAGCGTCAGGTAATATCAGGTGAAGTCATCCCACTGGCAGGAATACATTTTCACGTTTAGATGTCACCTCTTCAGAATGGAAGCACAGTTTTTTATTGTATTGTTCAGTGACTTCAACTGAAGTGAAAGTACAAATCAGTCATTCGTAACTAAATTAGACATGCACTCTATAATAATCATACACAAGAAATATATCATAACTGTCCTATAGGTACAGATCTGCTTTTTGATTGTTTTGATTATAGTTTCTACTAGAAAGCCACTGTTACATAACCTAGAGGTGTGTTTGGAATCATTGACCTGTTGGAAAACACATGATCATGCATTAATTCCTCCCTCCAGAGCTGCAGGTTGTAGCATTTCTCCTCCAGCTTCTCATCATGAATTGCTTCAAGAAACTGAATTTGTGACCATATATACTCATACTGTTCTTGATGGGCATCAACAGTGTTTAAGTTCAAATCATATTTTAAATGTGCAGAACTAGTAAAAGAACATCCCATTCATGCACCAGTAAGGATATGAAAGCAGTTTATATTGTGTACATGTTATACATCATATTAAACATCATGCCACCCATAAGGAAGTGCTAGTCTTTACAGCAGTGTTTTAAAGAGCAGTGTAAATAGGCAAAGGCTTCAAAAAGGGGGCAACTTCTCGCCAATAAGGCAGCGTTTCTGTGTGAAAAGGGATAAAATCACAGGGGTTAGAACCAAAAATCTCGTATTTAGGCACATCAGTAATAATTGTTGTCTGCCATAATATTAATCTGTATTGTTTGTAGCACTATTAGCGCTATTGACTCTGTACTCATCCTTCCTCTGCACAAAATAACTGATGTTCTAAAGCACATTAAGAAGGAAAAAATTCTCAAATTAACTATTGACAAGATAGTCTGAATTAAAAAAACCATTCCAGGGGACTACCCCATTAATCTGATCTGCATTGATTCTACTTTTACCTGTTTCTTGTAGGCCCAGCAGTCCTCTGGTTTTCATTTTAACATCAGCTTTATTGAATGAGTCCTCCAGCCTGGCTCACAAAGTGCCAATATTATAGTTGCTATTATCTGTTTTTATCTATTGAATTTTAACTTGTTTTGATAATTACACTTTTTGTAGATACACTTTTACACTTTATTATAGGTGTATTAATACTTTTTGTATTGCAACATAATGTGGGCTAGTACAACTTCCAGTCATCATAATAATAATTCTGCATAAATGCAATAATAATAATGTGAAGCACCGTGCAGGACACAAGTGAGCCATTTGGTCATCAGAAAATTTTCTTAATATGAGGAACGATTAAAGCAGATCGACAGTTGAGTAATGTTGCATGTGTAAATAAACTAAGTGGTACAGTTTTTTTTAAAATTTTGTGGTTTTGCTGTATGTTCTTTGTCTCAGTTTAATCAGAGATCTAAGCGAACAGTCAGCGATCTGAATGTGGTGATGGATGCCAGTGACCTACAAAATTTCCGCAGCTTCTTGTCTGGGTAAGAACCAACACTGCAGATTAATGTTGAGCTGATCTGAAAAAAATAAAAAAATATATTCTTTCATGTGGAGTTACATCTGTGGTTCATCATGTGTCTCTTGGGTAAACCTCTTGTTCAACAGCAAGTCTTTTCAGAGTGACCAAAACTCTAGGTTTATTTGAGTTTTCTTATGAATATACTTTCTTCTATCTAATCTACATCAATCAATAAAAGGAGTAGTGTGAAAAATACATATATACTTGTCCTAACACATTGGAGGTCAAAATTGTTTATAGTTGTTCTGACCAGCAACACTTGGAAGACATAGTTAACACGTGTTCTTAATGCAAAGGGTAAAGGTGCAGTATAGTTTTAGTATGTATATAATGGTATATGCTACAAGATAGCACTGCACTCGGCTGTAGAAACTGTGGAGTTTGAGAGAGAAGTTGCTCCCTCACTTCCATATCCTTGACCAATCACTGTGGTCAGCTGGTCATTTATTTACACTGTCTGCTTAGCCCAGCTCCACATATTTAATATTGGGCATTATTCCTGCCAGGATGAAGCAGCCTGTTTAGTTTAACTGAAGTGTTTATTAAACTAGAAGATGTCAAACTGCAGAGTGCTGTCGTACAGCTGAAGCTCCTCATTCACTCATCGACTCATTCACATTCCCACTCTGCTCTTTACTCGCAAACAAGGCAAGGCAGTTTGTTTTTAATATTGTCTTTGGGGAAAAAAAACTTAGCCCTCTGTGTTTGAATTGTGCAGTATAAATAAATACATAGTTTAATTTGGCAAACACTAATGTAGCACATAATATTCCCAGCAGCTTCAGTCTGTTTAGGTGTGCTGACACATCTACCTGTAAACTGAGTTTAGCTGTCATTAATATAAGTTACACCTGTTCTTTTCCTACTGTGAGTGTCCAGAATATCTGGGCTGGATTTGGTATATTGAGGTTTACTCAGTGATGTCTGGAGCTTTAAGACACAGTCTGACGTGCGTGGGCCAATCCTGAGGCTCGTATAGACCATGTCTTCCTACGTCTTCTCTATTATCCAAAGTAATTTCAGCAAAAGTAATCAAGATGTATTAGCTCCAACTCCAGCATGGTTCACTTCTGTAGTCACTTCCGTACAGCATATTCTCAGGCACATGAATAAAGCTTAACTGACAGTTTTTCCTACAAGGTGCTTTTTACAGTGCAGTCATCGTTATCAGTGCTTATGGGTTTCAGATAATCTTCATGTATAGATGTCTGTGAGGGTTCTCAGTCATCAAGGTCATGGTTATACCAAAGGTTCTGTTAAGTAGCAACTAGACTTGTTTCTTGGTTCTTGTAGACGTTTCGCCTTCCTTTCAGAAGCTTCATCAGTTCTGACTGACTGGCTGGAGTTGCAGGCTTATAACCACCATGGAGTCAGGGGTTGTTAGCACTTACCTGTGTGTTGTGGATCTTCCTGGCTTTCATGTGTCACCTGAGGCCAGGTGTGAACGAATGTGAAACCGACGTGGCTCTAATGAAAGCACTACATTGTGTATGGGTGATAGATTGTGCCGTAAACCACCGATGGTCGTTCAGTCCTGCAAACAGCTTCTCTGACACCTCGTTTGAACCAATCCTCCCTGTCCACAATATGAACATTGCTGTCTTCAAAGGAGTGGTCCTTGTGTTTGAGGTGCAGATAGACTGCTGAGTCTTGTCCTGAGGAGTTGGCTTTCCTGTGTTGTGCCATGCATTTGTGGAGCTGTTGTTTGGTCTCTCCTATGTACAGATCTGTACATTCCTCACTGCGCTTGACTCCATATACTACACTGCTGTGTTTGTGTCTGGGTGTTTTGTCCTTGGGGTGGACCAGTCTCTGTCTCAGTGTTTTGCTGGGATGCTGTATTTGTTGAAGATCCTCCTGAGCTTTTCAGACACTCCAGCAACATACAGAATGACAATGTCATTCCATCTGTTATTTTCTTCTTTGTCCGTTGTGTCACTTCTTTTGGATCTTTTGGTGGATTTGGCAAATGGCCAGTTAGAATAGCCACATGTTTTGAGTGACTCTTTGATATGTTTATGTTCCTTCTCTTTTCCCTCTGTCCTGAAAGGCACGGTTTCTGCCCGGTGGGGTAGGGTTCTGATTACTCCCCGTTTGTGTTCCAGAGGGTGGTGAGAGTCAAAGAGTAAATACTTGTCGCTGTGTGTGGGATTTTTGTACACCTCAATGTTGAGGCTTCTGTCTTCCTCAATGTGTACTGCACAGTCCAAAAAAGCAAAGCATCTTCCCTAGTGAACTTCTTTGAACGAGCGTTGATGTGTTCAGTGAAATTTTCTACCTCCCGTGTTCTTATTTTGACCCAGGTACTATCTACATACCTGAACCAGTGGCTAGGTATAATCCCTGGAAAAGAACTCAGGGTTCTGCTCTCTACCTCTTCCATGTGGAGACTGGCAACAATAGCGGACACAGATGAACCGATAGCACAGCAGTGTTTCTGCCTGTAAAACCTTGTTATAGATCCAGTAAGGCACTTATATGTTCCGGGCTGAAGTTTGTTCTCATGAAGAGTGTTGTCCTGTAGCAGTCATTTCCTTGTGGTCCTGACGAGCGGGGTGACAAGTCCTGTGAGTTGGTGATGTGGTATTGCCAACCAAATGAGCTAATATGGTGGATAGATGTTTGGAAATATATGATAATGTATATATAAAGTCACTGAATTAATGCTGCTTACAATTGGTCTGCGAGGTGCTCCTACCTTAGGTATTTTAGGAAGTCCATAAATACATGGTGTAGCTTCACCAGGTTATAGGCGGTAGCATAGGGATTGGCCGATGACATTGTCCTTCTCTAGTTGCTGTAGATAGTCTATGACTTTCGTGTAGCTGCTGTAGGGTCCCTTCTAGGGGCCTCATAGGTTGTACTGTGACTGAGCAGACTGGTCACCTTGCGGTTGTATTCTAGGTGGTTTGTTTAATGGGGCCATGCAATGTGGCTTAAAACAGACACTACCAGTCAAACATTATGTCATGTTGTTCATGAAAGCTGTCTTACTGTCATTGCAAAAGGGTGTCCTAGTGATCAGCTACACTTTCAAATTAATAAACTTAATGTGCTTCTGGAAGACAGTGCAGTTTACACATTTTCTAAGAAATTAAGTGTAACTAAGACCAGACATGTTGTCTCGGCTGTTCTAGGCCACTTCAGGTTTCTGAGAGGTCTTTTGTTATTATACTGTGACTTTGTTTTTGCTATGACTTGCAACCATCTAGTGACTCTTATAAAAACGCCAGGCCCAAGCGTAAGTTCTTATTTCAAATGAACAGTAGATGTTCCACAGAGAAGTCCACCGCAGCCACATGCCAAACTGTGATGCAACCTAAGCTTAGCTGCTAGCGTTGCTGCCAAATCTTCATCAAAACAGACGTGACAAAGTACACACATCCTCTAGAAACAACATTAGACATTTGTATACACTCAGAATCATAGGTCACTAACTCTCAACCTTGTTACTTCACATTATAGCTAAACTACATGTTGGGAGAATCAGGTCTGGACATTGTGTGGAGCGGCTGTAGAGAGAGTGACGGTGTACCATGGGGAGAAACTCTGCTTTATTTCAGCGAGGGGTAGGGGCGCCTGTGTGCGGGAGGAATGACATGACACAGTGGAGAACGTACTCAAGATTATGCAGACTTTGTACCAGGGGCTCGCAGGACGAAGTCTAGCTAAACTCTGAGCCTTCTGACTCTGACATTTGCGTTCTCACATTTAGTTGACTTGGGTAATGTCTACACATGTAGTACATGTCTGAAAGCAGCTTATGTCACTGCAGTGCTGCTGTACAATGAACAGTTAATTTTCAGCTAACAGCCAATCTTAGCTAGCTAGGCCGTTCACATTCTGACTGACATAGTTGCAGAAAAAGGAAGGGAGGGGCAAGTTGTGGCTGTAGTCTTGAGTTTGTTTAGGTTCAAAGAAAGCCATTCAAAATTAGTTATTACCCCTTTAAGTGTTTCAGTTATAAGCAATAAAGCTGTTTAATCTGACGGGAACTACATTGTCAGCCTTGCTGCCAGCAGGGCTGTGTATTAAGAGGAACACATGCTCAAGCCACAAAAAAGAGCACTTTTCTAAAAGAAGCTACATCGTAAGGATATCTTCTTTATAAGTTTTCAAATATATACATTTTATGTCTCATTTACAATGAATAAAGTCATGAGTAAAGTAAGTCTATGATAAGACCTGAGGCAAAACATTAACATGTAAATACAATAAGATTGGTTGAACAGTTAAACTTTAAAATCTGAGTTTGTGGCCTTGGACAACTGTGCTGAAATGTCAGTCAGCTGGTTTGCCTGCAGCAACGGCTTTCCAGCAGAGTAATCTTAGACCATTTACTAGGCTATGAAGCATTTGCTACACTCACTATGAACAGACCTGCAAACAGTGCGGGAATCACATTTGCACATTTCTTTGTTTAAGACATTTGCAAATGTGATGCTAGTTGCACCATATTAAAGCATTTTCATTACATTGTTTATTACACAAAGCGAGTTACCAGTCAACTGATTTTGTCTGTGTCTGTATTGCTAAAACAACATGAACACAAACAATTAAAAATGAGTGATCACTGCAACACAGTGTTTTTTTTAATATCTCTTCTTGTTCGCTCTTTACACCGTCTCTTGGGCTCTCTGGTATTTCACATTGATTTACTGGCCTAAGGAAGAGTATCATTACTCATCTGTCACAGACAAAGGCAGCCAGGTTAGGGAGACGCTTGCGGAAGCTGCTCCACTGGCCATTGGAATTTGCTTGCGGTGGTTGCAGTGACAGGGAAGTCCAGGGGGAGGAACAGGGGCTTGTGTGGTCTCAGTGTTGTGTTCTTGTTGGGCGTAGTGCTTGAGTACCACCTGGGGTCTATCTGTGCATGTGCCTGTCCTCTAGTATTCACCTCTGCATCATCACCACCCGCTTTGTTCTTGACTGCTACAATATGCAGGTGATGCTCTCTCTCTCAGTTGTGGTATATGTAACTAAATGTGTTGTGTTTATGTGCTCAGGTGTATTTTCTGTCCTAAAAACCACAGACTGCCAGACAGTGTGCTCTGTCAGTGGCACCGTAGGGCATAAGTCTGATTCACTCTATGTTTGAGGCCAAAGCTAGATTGTATAGTCCAGTCTACAGAATCTGGCAAACATCAGACGGAAAAATACTGGAGATAATGAATCTGACACACAGCTGCCTTCGCCAAGTCTGTGTAAGAGAATTTTACAGTCCAAATCAGACCGATAATCTTTGACGTCAAGTTGGTTGGAATTATCATAAACACTGACACTGTTAGTTTCGGTCTTTATTTTAATTAAATGGATACTTTATGTTCACATCTGTCTTCCTGTTTCCCTGAAGACAAAATAAAACGGACTGGATATTGCAAGCCAGGTATAGTTTCTTATGTATGATTTCACAAAGGATCTGTATCTGTTTAAATGCTCATTCTAAGTATTCAATCAATTTAACAGGTAAGAACTGTTCTTTTAGACTTTAACATTTAGTTCAATTCATGCCAAACTGTTAAAAAGACTGCAGTGCACTATAGAGTGGACTGCAGACTCAAGGCACATTGCATGATGTCAGACTGTCCTTATGAATTTAAGTCTTTAAAACACAGTGCTTCTTTTGTAATCTAAGGATCCAATCCAATCAGTCTATGACCTATTTTAACTCCCAGCTTGAAATTGAACAAACACTGACGACAGACTGTTGCCTTTCTAAAAACACCGTTTGCGTTTTCTTATCCAAGAGAAGCTGATAGTGTGAAGCCAAACAGCACTGAGGTCAGGAAATATCAGTCAACTCTGAAACTAAAAGGAAGGCTTGCTTTCACAGCAGTGGTTGCTTTAAAGACATGTCAATACATGTATATGTGCATGTATTTTGGAAAGTGTAATTAAAATGGATATGTTGAGGTGTTGTGTAGTCATTAAAACATTATTTTAACATTTAAAGATGACAGGGTGATGATGAATGTGCAAATCTGAGCCATATGGTTTATGTTAAGTTTATGAATGGGAATAGAGCATTTTGTCAATATACCCATTCGATTCTTGTATTGTCTTACTATATATGTACATACTGTATATGTATTTTAAAATGAACAGCTTGTGAACTTGTAAGTAAAAGTCGACCAATATGGGATTTTTATTGGCCGAACAATTGAGGTAGCATTTAGTGCAGCTTTTTCTTTAGCTGAAATATCTACAAAGGAAAAAAACAAAACACTGAAATAAGTAGGGGATGCTTCATCAGTGTAGCTAACAGCAGGTACATTACTGGTATGTGAGCTGATTTGTGTTGAAATGTGTTATATAAACCACAGTTAGATCCATTTATTTAGCTAATTATTTAGTTTATAACATTTTTTGGACATTTTTTCTTGTTTGTTAGGCGTGGTATGCTAATTAGCCATGTGCTCAGATTGTGATATGTAAATTAGCCATGTGGAGTTTGTAGTTCTATGGGCCACATGAAAGGACTTATTGGCCGATGCCCATATTTGAAAATCTCCAAATGTCAGTAAATATATCAGTCGACCTCTAATTGTAAGTGGTGCAAGAGAGAATGTCAGTCATCTGGTTTCAGATATCTGAATCGCTGCTCATATCTCAGATTTTATGGTGTGTCTCTCTTGTTGGATAAGAGCTAAACATCTGGGCCAGTCTGAGCTATGTTAGGTGAGATAAGGAATGGTAACGTCATCTTCCTGTGTCAAACACAAAGAAATAGTGCCACAAAAAGTGCAACAAGTGTGGATGAGTTAGATGCAGCTGTGGAAGTTGTTGTAAACCTAACAACCCTTGGTTTACATGCTGAATTTTAAGTGCTCTGTTACTGCAGTTTCTATGTTAACTGAAAGTTATGTTGATTGGTAAGGGATCATACAAATCAAAGAGTGACAAGAACATTACAAATCATCTCCTGGGGACCATGAACAGCCAAAGCAAATATCAGTGTAACTTAATCTGTAGTAAATGTCTTGCTCCTGTTCATTAGGGCTTGGTTTGTATTCAAACTACAAACTACAAGTGTGAAAGTAGGAAAAAAATCGGCTCTGTTACAAACTGTCTAAATCAAAGATCTGTTTATGTAATGTCCATCCATCTATTATCTTCTTAAGGGTCTGTGGAGCTGATACCACCTGTCACTACGCCAAAGTTGTCGTGAATAAATGTGTATATACACATACAGTGACGTCAGAGAGTATATGGACCTTCACTTTTTTTGCACACTTTGTTGATGTTCAATTTAAAATGGTTAAAATTGCCATTGCCCATTAATCTACACTTAAAAACTCGTAAAGTGTTGTTTGTTTAGTTTGGTCTTTTTTCCCAGCATTTGCTGCAAATACGCTTTACAGTTCAGCAGCATTATCAAACCTGGGATCAGTCTTTTCCCTCAGAGTTTTTGGTAGCTCTCCATTATATGGGAGGGTGCTGCCATGTTTCCATCAGCTCTGCGAGGAATAACAGTCGTCTGGAAACTTCACCCAGCTGCCGTCCAGCCCCAGGCCCCCAATGGAAAACACTGGAAAGCCTTTAACAGAGTATCCCAGACTGATTCAGACAGAGCAAACCAGATCAAAACAAAGATTCTTGTTTGCTTTTACCCTTGTGATGTACATGATCATGCAGTGTATATTAGGAAGCACTGTTCCTAATGTACTTCATCGTCTGGTCTTTCTCTAGCACCACCAGAAAGAAAATAAAGCCCCCTGCATAACTAAGTGTTTTGATAAACTTTATCTGCTCATTGCAATTTTTACTCATTGCAATTTAACAATTGAAAGCATGCTAATATACTATATAAGGTATTATGCTCGCTAAATATCAGCATGTTTGTCAGTATGTGCATATTTTTATGTTTACATAAAGCTCGAAGCATTGCTGTGCACAATTACAGAAATGGAGGCTTGTAGACTTTACACTGCCTGGGTTGGATGAATTGCTTTAAATGACACCTTCTGGGATTTTAACCTTTACTTATCAATGCTTACAATCCTCAACTTTTCCGTGGGATGAATTACATTTTAAAAGATGTTTATATCTAATATTCAACTTTTATTGGTTAACTGAAAGTGTAGGGGCAAGTGGGTAACAAGGGGATAGATGGGGCGTAACATTGTGCACAGGAGCCCAGCTGAGATTGACCTGTGGACATATGAAGTTATGTGGCAACTGTAGCTGTTCGATTACTGTTTTAATGATGTGTGAAATGTTATTTCAGGGTGGAGGAGAGCAGGGATCTTCAGCTGTTCTTCAGGACCCTAAGGGATTTTTCAGACAGATGTGACGACCGGTGCAGAACCTTCCAGCATTTCCAGGTAAGTAAAGATATACCTGCACCAAAATGGATTTCAAATATACAAGCATCACCCACACACCATACACACTTTTCCACGGTGCTTAACCACTTGTGTTTTGTTGACACATACCACATAAGCATATGGTCCTCACGATGAATATGAATCTGGCTTTGACTAGGTTGGTCCTTTCTTCCTGTGCAATGTACTGAACACCACTAAACAACACATGTTTGCAAAACATAGCAGTATTTTGGCCTGGTAACATTTCTTTAACTGCGTGCGTGTCCATAAACATGACGTAACCCGAATTCCCTCAGTGGGGAGACCAGATGGTCCCTCAACAAATGTGAAGGCAGACTGCCTTAAAATTACCTCAGGTTAGAATCAACCTCTAAACCCTTCTTGACCCCTGCTGGGGCTGACCCTCATTCATCAATTGAAGAGCCTTGTCTTGTCCAGCTAGAGGTCAAATGTTCAAACCCAAAGATCTGGGCCTTTCCTGTGGCACAACAAGGCTTCAGGTTTTACATTTCAATAATGGATGAATGGTTTCAAATACAGATACATTAGAAAATAGATGAATGGATACAATACATAGATGGATACTGTAGATGTATGTGGTGCCAAGGAAAAGTATGTGGTCAAATATTTGTCCAAGTTGCAGTTGTGAACTAATAAAATACAAATATATGTATTCTTCTTTTCCATATATTTATTTTATTAGTGTTTTCTGAAATATGACAACTAATTTCTGTAGGACAACTCTAAGCCTCTGTGTATATTCTTCTGTTGCCTCACACTGGGATATTGCTTTATAGTTAAAAGATGTTTGCCAGCTCTGTGTCATCTACAGACTAGACTGACCCCTCTAAAAGTACCAATGAATACAGAGGCTTAGGTTTGTAAGCTGCAGAGACTTGGGCTGATGAAAAATTAGACCAGTAAAGGTTAATTCAGTGGTTGTGAATTGTTGAGGCCATGGTAAATATCAGGGTGGGATTTTATTGAAGATGTAGCAGTAAAATGTCAGAAGTAAATCAAGTTGCAGAAGCAGTATGGAACCTATTCTCATGTTTACTTGGAGAATGTTAAGTTCTGCCAAGTTGGCTGGGCTGAAGGAGAATTAACCCACATTTTCCATACTAGCTTGTGAGCTCCAAACTCTTATTTTGCTTTACTTGCATTTTCTTTGGTGTTATTATGGAAAATGTATTTCCCATTGTAACTGTTCTGCTGTAGGGAGGGTAGCACATTTAATGTTAATTTCCGGGCTTTAATGACACAGACATGAACACATATGTAAAAAGTATTTTCCCCCTTTCAGATTTTTTTTATTTGTTTATATATTTATTTAGCATATTTGTCAGATAATCAAGCTATTTTTAATATTACACAAGGATAACACAAGTAAATACAAAATGCAGTTTTTAAACGATTATTTAATTTATGAAAGGGGAAAAAGTTGTCCAAACCTGCCTGGTCCTATGTTAAAAAGAAATTGCCCCCCTGACGCTAATTAGTGGTTGTACCACTCGGCAACAACTGCAATCAGGCATTTGCGATAACTGCCAATGAGTCTTTTGCATCACTGTGGATTAATTTTGGCCCATTTCTTCATGCAGAATTGCATGGGAGGGTTTTTCAAAGAAATGGGCGGCCCGTTTAAGGTGAGACATATTCGAGCCATTCAGAGGTGGACTTGGTGTGTTTTAGATCATTGTCCTGCTGCATAACCCAAGGTTAGCTTGAGCTTGAGCTAACCAACTGATGGCCGCACATTCTTCTTCAGGATTTTCTGGTAGAGCGCAATATTTCTGATTCCATCAATTATGGCAAGTCCTCCAGATTGTGAAGTTGCAAAGCAGCCCCAGACACTTGGATCAC
>OMLM01009133.1:0-13394 GCA_900302695.1 Helostoma temminkii | reverse complement strand
GGGTTGTGTCCGTTTATGCCAAGGTGGAAAAGGAAGAAGAGAACTTATGCCTTTTGGGAGATAATGTCTAAAATGTCCTCTAATATGCCCATTAATTTATGAAATGGGCAGACCATTCATTTTACAAATTAGTTCTGTTCATGCATAATCCAACTCCTAAAGTAGCTTTGACGGCTCTTGCTTCTAATGGAATTTATAATTCATTCAACATTTTCTAGTTCTTCCCTGAGGTATCCTCCTAGTTCAGCACATCCAAACCTTCAGAAGGATGTGTTGTGGAGTCATATGTAGACTACTTAAACTGACACCTTACAATAGAAAGGAGCAGTTTATTCTGGACATCGAGGATTTTGTTCTTCTCTCGGAGGATCAGCCTTGACATCCTACCAAAAAAACTCATTGAGTTTATTTGGATTTTGGATTTAATTTGGTCTCTACCCAGACCTTATGACCACAGGATTTAGCTAGTGTGTAGAATGACTGGAAAATTGTGGGTTTCAATGTCAGGGCCAGCTCCCAGCTACTACCACACTGTTCAGTTTGTTACCAAAGTGACATTAAAGCAGTTCTCTGGTCGATCATTCCCTTCACTTGGGAACTCTACTTGCTTTCGGTGAACATCCAACCACAGTATGCAACTAACTGTAAAGGAGATAAAGGAGCAGCAGAGATTGAGAATGAGCCGCTTCCTAAAACAACTAGTTTGAGTTGACAAAATCAATGGGAAAAATTATACAAGTGAACTGGTTCTTAGAGGTCAGAGTGAAGTCGAGCCCAAACGGTGAAATAATATTGTGAGAATATTTTGGACATCCAAGCTGCTAATCACTTTAATCGATGTATCTGTATGGTTTAATTTGTTTCAGACCTCTGCAGCCTTGCATTTTACAAGAGTTATATTTGCAGGAAGTAACACATAAAAAAATAACAGCTCATATGACAAACTAAAAATTACAAAAATAATTAAATAACAGATTACAAATTACTCAAAATGGAAAACAAAAATTAGGGAGACGTTTCCAAAACAGAAAGCCCAGGGGATTCTCAGTAATATAAATGAAGAGACTGTCCACTCATTGTATTAGACAGCTGTTGAGATACAGCTGTTCTTGGGTTAATTTCAGCCTTGGTTGTCAAATCAGATAGATCCTGGGCTTCCCTTGAGCAATTCTTGAGAATTTGCTGTACAGGAGACAGTACTTCTCTATAACCAAGCAGAGGGAAAAAGTAAAGACCTAAGTTTAACAGCAAAACAGTTAAATAGAAAACATGTGACTATTTCAGCCTTCAAGAGGAGAGAGAAAGAGGGGGCCCAGATATAAACATTCAAGGAACATGAGCCCAGACTGTTACAGGTGTGTTAGCAATTATGAACACCTTTAAACTTTTACGACTCTGGGAAGAGGGCCAACAACTGGAGAATGTTTTTACCGTCACTAATTTTCTGTACCAGAGTTTGGGCTGTCATGGTGGTTTCACTGGTATTCCAGTGCTCAATAAATCAATTCAATGGGGAAAGCCACTCATAACAACACACCAAACACACATTACTCCTGTCATTGACTTACCCAAAGTGTGAACATAAATGAGCCCCTTTTTAAAAGACATAAAATGTATGTGTACTGAGCATAAATTTAGCAGTAACGTGATGCATTTTAGTAACTAAGAAAGCTGATATCAGTGTGATAAAATTACACTAGATAGTGGATTTTTGAAGATGTATGTAGGTCATTTGAATCCAGTGCAGTATGTATGCACATGCATTAGTGGACCTGTGTATTGGTCTTTCTGCCTTCTGTTTTGTTATCAATGAGGAAAAGCTGCTCTGTTGGGTTGAGATCAAGTGACTGACCTGGTCATTGAAGAATATCCCATTTCTTTGCCTTCAAAAAGTCTTGAGTTGCTTTTGCAGTATATTTGCTGATATTATCTTTGAATTATTATATTATCTTTATATTATCTAATATAACTATTATATATATTAGATATTATCCACCTGCACTGTGAAGCTCTGTCCTATGAGTGTAGCATTTTGTTGAATGTGAGCAGAGAGTGTGGTCCTGTACACCTCAGAAATCATCTTGCTACTTTTGTCAGCAGTCACATCATCGATAAATCATGAGCTGTTCCTTTCCTTTGCCATATTTCTTTTCCATGATTGCCAGAAGTTAATCTTGGTTTAATATGTTTAAAGAATCAGATTCCAGAACATGGGAAGCTTTTTTAGATGTTTTTTTTTTTGTTTTAACAAAGTCTAATCTGGCTTTCTTGTTCTTGAATGTTACCAGAGGTTTGCATCTTGTTGTCAAGCCTCTGTATTTACATATGTACCTTCTCCAGAGTATTTTAGACTTCTGTTGATGTTGTGAAGGGGTTTTTCTTCAGCAAGGAAAAAAAATTGTGTAATCATCCACTGTAGTTTTCATCCATAGTCTTCCAGACCTTTCAGTGGTGTTGCACTCACCAATGCATTCTTGCTATTTAAGAATGAACCAGACTGTTGATTTACCCACACCTAAGGCTTTTGCTTATTGATTTGTCAGCCCAACGATGGCCTCATTCATTTGCATTGAGATTTCCTTCATGGTTGTAGCTCTAGTCAGACAGCTGCCAAATGCCAACCAGTACCTGACTTTTACTGACTAATATGTCTTGACGTAACAAGGGAACGGACAGCATCTGTCACATTAACTTCTTAACTTTTAACTTTAGCTAGGATAGACTATTTCACACAAGCCTCTGTTAGCAGTATATAGTGTAAAAAGCACAAGACCGAGCTTTAGTAGGCTCCATCAGGAGCAGCGCTTATAATACAGCACTATATATATAAATTTGTGTTTTAGAGTTTTTTAGAGGGCTTTTAAGCCTGTATACAAATACACTGTATTTACTGTATTTATACTTGATTGATTATGTGAGTTAATGTAATTTTTTTTAGCAAATTGGTAAAACTAGTTAACTTGTTCCACAGAGCTGTAAATCTACCCATTTTGTCTTAAGTCATCTTAGTGGTAACTTTTTTTTTCTGACAGCTGTGGCTGTGTCTTTGGGTGACAGGTGTAAGCGAGCAACATGTAACAGCGGATTCAAGCCAGCATAGACAAAACAGCATAGACCAGTTAATTTACTTCACACACAGGCGCCAATAGACTACAGCTTTCGACACAGTGGACCACCTGGCGAAGCATGGAACAGCCTTGGTTTGCGTGGGTCTGGCTGACAACTAACATGATGTATTAACCCACAGCTGAGAGCTCCGTGTTTTGGTTGTGACATAGCCACCCGCCAGCTCTGGGCTGCCGCCAGCAGCTGCATGGCTGACAGTGTGGTTTTTTATTTTTGTTCAGAGACTTGTTATGTAATGGGAGTTACATGTTTTCCAAATTAAATGCTTGACACAAAACTACTATTTTAAATTCACTTTTTATGTTCCATGTGAAATTAAACAGAGAAGAATTTGAATTGATCATCTTTCACTGCAGAGCTTTTTAGCCTTATGTAGTTTGCAGGTTTTATTTTGCAGAACAACTGACTGGTTCAATCTCCGTTCCCTAATGAACCCAGTTTAACGTCAAGAGTAGGCAGTTGTTGTCATCTCTAAACTATTTACCGTTTTATTTATATTTATTTTATGATGTATCTTTTTTTTGTCTTTCGGCTTATCCTGCTGTCTGGCTCGCCACACGCTACGGTGGATGCTCATTTTCTAATTTTATGCATATTATTGTTAATATGAACATAAAGAAAATACTGAGGAGAGAAGTTGGTGTGTCAACAAAAGCAAAGTATCAGAATTCAATCAGGTTTTATTCATTCGTTCCCACCATTTGCAGCTTGATCCTCTATATAGACCATAGACCATGCACCTCCATCCTCTGCATTAGTTCATGCAGTAGTAGTGGAACCTTTCATACATTCGCATTTGCTTTGTGAACTCTAGCTACCACTAGTGTACAACACACCTTCTGTTAAAAATCAGTTTTTACATATACACTCTGGATAATATATTGAGAATGAGGTCCAGACTTTGTGTGGAGTTGTGCTTTCACACATGCACAGAGCAAAGCTGGAGGCAATCCGAGTGAGAGCACGTTCTCACTGGGGGAAATACTTTGTTTGGTTTCAGTGAGGGGAGTACCTTGGTTAAGGCGTGATGTGACACAAAAGGTAAACACAAAAGGTTTTTACAGCACATTGAAGTAGACCCAATCACATGATTAGAAATTGTGAATTATTTATATAACCACACTTTCCTAAAGGAGAGAAGCAAGACACAACAGAAAGCATAATAAATATTTTCCATTTTCATATTTCCCAAAATTGTGGCAGTGACCTTATGAAATTGCAATAGAGGAGATTGCTCCACAACTTTTTTATTCAAACGCCACGCTACCAGTATACCAACAACTCCCTTCCCATGTTTGCACTTTACCTAGTAGCTGAAACTTTGTCCTCTGGACTGGACATCAAACTGAAGAGGTAGGCGAGGGAAATATCAATGCCAAGAAATGCCCAAAATAAGGCTTTCAGCTGGATTCTGATTGATACTTTGCATTGGTTTTTCGGCAGTGTACTTAAGATATACTATTCCTCCTATTCTTGTTTTCACAAGTGAGTCTGGATCAACTGATCTTAAATCTATACGTGATGTGGTGTACCATCGCTGGAATAGTTTTGAAAAAGACGTTTCAAATTAAAGACCCATTTAAAAAGCTCACTGCTTGTATGACTTTTTAGTTTTCATTGTGATATTAATCTTCCCTAATATGTTCCATGAGTCAAGTTGCACAAGAGGTTCCATCAGCTCAGTTGCCTGTTAAAAGTGTTACTGCACCAGAATGATTTCTTAGATTGGTATAACTGTAGGTCTTTTTTCTTGTAGTTAGACTCCAGTGCATGACAAATACTTTCTTACTATTTACTGTAGAAGTGAGTCTTTTTCCAAGTCTTTGTTAAAATTCTGGCTTTCAGCCTTGGAATTTAGTCCCAAGGGATCAGTGGATGACCTGATGGTTAAAACAGAACATCTGCAGCCTTCACAAGGAGACCACCACTTTAGTTTTAAAAACACCATGTTAATTTTCCAAGAGCTCATGAATAAAACAGGAAGGGCTATATTGTTTTCTGTACGTTTTTTATGACATTGTCCGCTTATTGCAGTTTTTGAAGATAAAAGGGGCTTTTTTTTATATTTTTGACATTACAATCCAACAGTAAACAAAATTCCAGTTCCAGGCTTAGTAAATAACTAAAGTCTAATTTCCACTTACATTCACAAACATAACATTATAGCTATTTTAAAGGCAAAGAACCCTAAATATAAATGTGAATTTTTTTTTGTTAAATGAAATACTTTTTTTGTTTGTTTTTTGTTTTATTTGTGCTTTTATTTTGTGTCTTACTGATGCATGTTTTAGCTCATTGAAGGTGTATTAAAGAGAATTGTGGTACTGTAGTAGGGATTCTTCTGTAAAGTACTTTTTTGTATCCAGAAGTTGGCTTCACTCTGGTTCCCTTGACATTTAGGATGTTTCCGTTGCATTTTGGGTTGCAGAAAACGTATGAGAAACAAAAGTTTATGATTTGTTCAGCAAGATAATCTTCGTCTAAATATGATCAGAAGTGGTGATTGATTAATGTTCTTTTGTACTTTTGAAATCTTATATGTTAGCAACCTCAGCTTTTGTTCTAAAAAATCAAGAGTGGGATATTAACATATGAATTTTATGTTAAATTAATACATTGTGGAAATCTCTTGACTTGGCATTCACAGCAGCACCTTATTTCAGGAATCTATAATTTCCGGGACTCATTCCTACAGTACTCTGTTGGAGTCAGATGCAGAGCAGATGCAGTATTCTCTGTAAAGCAGCTGATAACCTGCTGATATGTTTAAACTAGTGTTTGTTTGCAGGAATTGATGTCAGGGCTGTACTGGAGCATGCTTTCAGTTTCCTCCCATTAATTTTCATATGACAGTGATCCCATGCCAAAAAATTGTCCTGTATAGCCCTGTGTAGATATTTATTTACTTAAGGAATATCAAACTTTTTTTTCTCAGTCATCTCAGAAAAGAGGGTAAGGTATGTGCTCTGCTTGGTTATTTAACAGAATCTTTGGTTCATGTCATGTGTGTAGCTACTCACTGTTTACTCTAAAGAACCATTTAAAGTTCTCTAAGCCTGGAACCTCTTATCGCAGCAGGAAGTTTACTGTCAGCCATACACGCAAACAAAAAATCTTAGCACCTTGTAAGAAGGGTTTTCCAGTAGGTTCCACCAGGTGGGAAGGTTGGCCAGTTGTTGTTGCTGTTATCAGAGCAGGGACAGAAAGAAGTGGTTTATTTGGAGAGTTTTAGATACTGGAACTTCCATCTCTAACATTTAGTAAATGATATTTCAATGACTCTGTTCCTTTGTGATGTAAAGAAGATCCAGGTTTACCTCCAGAGTCAAAATAAACTCTTTGTCATTGGACTCTATTAAACATCATGGTTTTGTATGTGGAGATAGAGGGGTAACTAGAATTTCACACTTTTCGGATCACTGAATTAATTTCACAGGGTTTGTCCATGAGAGTAGAGAACAATCGTTGACAAATCAGATCCAAGTGGACAACAAAATCCGATGCATGCTTGGTATGCATCCAAGCCTTTATGTCTTTAAAAAATTATTTAATTATTTTATTAGTTTCATCTGGTTTCACAGCTAAATATAGTTGGTGCCATTTGCATAGCAATGGAAATTTGTTTCCTAATAATGCTACCTAATGGAGACATGTGTAGAGTGAAAATTATTGATCCATGCACAGAACCCTGTGGAACTCCATAACTAAATTTCTCATCAACATGAACAAATTTGGATCTATCTGACAGATATCTGAGAGTCTATATATTTATAATCAAAGCAGTACTGAGATCTTACAAGACGACAACAGAGAGAAATTACATTATGATGTATAATAGTTATGTTGTGTTTTACAAAGCCAGGAAAGCAATTTTTAAGTCAAGGCTAATATCTTCATTGTTGTCCACAGGGCGAAGTATACAGTTTTTTAATTAAAGATTCAAAAAGAATGGTATCGTGTTTACTCGGTCAACACCAATACATATACGTTCTGGGCAGATGGGTACACCATTTTATGGAGTTTTTTGGTTTGATTAATCAACAGCCTGAGAAGCTTTTTGAGAAACACATGGACATGGTGTAGGTGTAACTACATTATGTTAACTGGCACTGATTTCTGTCTCTAAATGATTCTGGTAAATAAATCAAGCACTTCTGTTACTTCTATTTTAATTTTTCTAACTGTCTTGGCCCTGCATTGTGCCGACAGTGTTAGTGACTTGATGATGGTCTCCTTCTGCTGGTACTGGACAACAGACCGGCTCTGATTAAACTGTCAACTGGGACATGATGGTTTGGACTAAACCAGTATGAGACATATGGAGAGAATTACTGGCTGACGAGGTTCCAATCTGCAGTGGTATTGCATAGTTGTTCTCTGTTCTCTGATGACTACTGGATTTGTTATCCAAGCATTTCTGGCATTTTTCTTTTCCCAAGTAGAAGCTCAGGGACAGTTTAGTATTGGCTGAAACATGATTCATGCTGACTTTGAATTTGTCTAAATATTAGATATTGGAATTTCCCAATGAAACCCTTGGTTATTCTAGTGACCCCTTGTTGTTTTTTAGATTGTGATGTATTTGCCTTAAAGTCGCTACTGAGTGATTACCATCATCAGTCAGAATAAAGTAAATTTACAGTACTTATAGCTAGAAAGCACTTTGTGTAAGTTGGATCCTGCTTAAAGACAAAAACAGCGAGCGCATGTGCATGCAAATACCTTAAGTCATTATTGGTTCTGAGTAGGGCTGCACCTGAAAAAATTCCCTAGTTCTACGGCTGTTAGAATATTATCGATAATTTGATATTGAATTTTTACCCCATTTAAAGTACCACTGTATACATAGAAAATTTGTAACCTGTGCTATTTGTACCACAGTGTTTAGTTAATAGCAATGAGTTCACCACCTGAAATACTGCCAAATGAAGGCTGTCTTGTGTCTCAAAAAGCTTTGTCAGTGTTGTTAGGCCTCCTCATTAAAACTAATGAGCGCTACTACAGGCTGGTTGATGGTGTTGACAAATTCAGTATGATGGGACTAATAGAAAATCTGTTATCTCCACGGGTATGTGGCCAATGGGTAATGGAACGACTTATTTGCTGGCTGGGTTTCTGATAGGTGATATTGGATAGTTGTTTTCTGTCCTCTAATGACTCCTGATTAGTTGACCAGGCAGATGGAGGATGCTTTTGTATTTGAAAACAAAACAGTGTTGTCTTCATTCTAACTACTCACAATTACATGTCCTGTCAGTATCACCTGTAATTTTGGTCAGGCTGAAATAATTTCTCCCAAGAGTCTTAATGACATTTAACATTTGCAAGCAACAGGTCTTCTTATGACAATAAATATCAGATGTCTCAGAAACTGTATAAAATTTGCGAATGTCAGCAAGCTGTTTTTAAAAGGTGGGTGACTGGCAGAACTGCTGGGATCAGAGATTGTGTCTGTAGCAGTGGGTTGGCAGGGCTGTGGTCATGGTCCCATCCAACTGCATCATGAAACTAAAGTTTTTTGTTTTAGTCTTTTTTTCTCTGTCTACACTTTTGGTGACTAGCAGAGATTTTGCCTTCATGCGTAATAACTGTACATGGCTTTTGATTTTTAGTGAAATAAAATCATTAAAACAAAAATCAATCACTCCATTGCTTCCTTGTCCAGTTAAAGTCAATGTTAAATCACCAGGTTCAGGCCCAGGTTTGCTGCTGCAGGTGGTGAAGGTAGTGTATGATACCAAGACATCCCCCTCTGTGGCTCTGTCACAGTATAAATTACCCTTCTGATTTAAAATCTTTTTGCATATTTGTCACACTTAAATGATTCAGATCATCGAACAAATTTTAATATTACACAAAGATAACCCAAGTAAATACAAAATGCACTTTTTAAATATTGATCCCATTTACTAAGAGAAAAAAAGCTGTCCATAGCTGCCTGGCCCCATGTGAAAAAGTAGTTCTACCCTAAACCTAATTACCGCCAGCCTTTGGGAGCAACAACCGCAATCAAAAATTTGGAATAACTTCCAACAAGTCTTTTACATCACTGTGGAGATGGCTCACTGCAGAATTGTTTTAATTCAGCCACATTGGAGCATCTTCAAGCATGAATGGCCTATTTAAGGTCATGCCACAGCATCTCAATCGAATTTCGGATTTAAGTGGCTACACAACCCCAAACCTTAATTTTTTTAAAATTGTATTTTATTTTTTGAGCAATTTGGTCTTCCTAGTGTGTTTCAGATTCACCCAAGTGCGCTTGAGCTTGAGGTCACCAACTGGTGGCCCGACATCCTCCAGGATTTTCGGCTACAGCACAGATTTCATGGTTCCATCAATTATGGCAAGTCATCCTGAAGCTGCAAAGTGGCCCCAGACAAAAAGTTAAACTCTTGTCTCATCAGTCCACAGAATATTTGCCCAAAAGTCTTGGGGATAATCAAAATATGTTTGGCAAACGTGAGCCAAGCCTTTGGTTTTAAAATCACAGCCTTTCGTTTTGGTCAGCAGTTGCTTTTGCCTTGAAACTTTACCTAAAATCTTAGAAATGGCTTTGGAACCCTTTGCAGACTAATATATGTCAATTACTTATCATATGCTCTCGAATTTCTTTAGATCGTGGCATGATGTCTTGCTTTTTGTGATTTATTAGCATGTTTCACTTTTCCACACAGCTTGTATTTAAGTGATTTCTTCAACAGGTCTGGCAGTAATCAAGCCTGGATGTGGCAAGTGAGTTGAACTCAGCTTTCCAAAAAAACGTGGTTTGTCAGAGTTTCAGAGTTAATGAAGGAGGTGGCAATTACTGTTTTACATAGGCCCAGGCAGGTTTGGACAGCTTTTTTCCCCTCAATAAATAAAATAAATATTTCAAAACAGCATTTTATATTTACTGAGATTATCCCTGGATCTGAATTATTTAAATGTGACCAATATACAAAAATAAAAACTCTCAACTGTTGTTGAAAGTTTCACTTTCTTAAGATGATTTCAATTTATTTTAGTTCAAATTCAAAATTGCTTTAGGCAAAAACATTTGTGGTGCAGTCTAGGAAACCTACTGTATATTGTCCTATTTTTTCAGTTGATGACTCATGCAATGATCCACCGCAAACGATAATATACATTGTTGTGTTGTTAAAGTCCATGCTTGTGTTTATGTCAGCAAGGGGATTCTATAAGTTCCCATGTTACAATATAAGTCTTTTTAACAGGACGATGTGGTTTTGTATGTTTACCTCTGTGCTAATTGTGATGAGAGCTTTGCTGTCTCCACTGTAGTAGACCCCATCTGGATAAAATCTCTTTTTATTGGACCACTCTTCAAAAGCTCTGGCTTTGAGATCGCTGCTGGCTAAAATAACAGTGCCTGTGATTCTGGCGATGGCTGTCTGTCTGTCTGTCTGTCTGTCTCTCTCTCTCTTTCTCTCTCTCTCTCTCTGTATTTCTGTGTTTGTCTCTCTTTCTTCTTTCTCATCTTCTGTCTATTCTTGGGGTCATTTTTTTATTTTTTAATATAACTGTATCCTAATTGTTGTGCATAGGTTTTCATCACAAAACAGCTATTTGGCTCTAAGAACCAGCAAATTAGTTTAAATAGTAGCCTCCAGGTCTTGAAGTTTAGTTTTGATTTACCTGCATAGATATTTTGAGTTACATGCATACACTTCTATGACACAGCAGAGAAAGATGTTATTTGCAATGGAGAAGGGCACAAGTATGATTTTATCTTTACCTGGTTGCTTGTGACAACAAACTTACAACAGTTCAGGTGCAAGCATTGTACAGGTGTACTCAATGAAGTGACAATGAGTGCATTGTCTTTTTTTTTTATTTTTTTGGTTAGTCATCTTTATTTTTGTTTATGTGAAATTTCAGAGAGAGAAATTTTAATTTCAGCTTTTATCATATTGTCACATTCTCAGGCTTTATCAAAGATTAGCAAACACTTTGTTACTATTTAGTGGCATTACACTGAAACACTAATTTGAAGGCCTTCAACAAGCCTCACACAGCACTTTGCAGAAACACTGCCTCGTTTTACCAGGCAAGACACGTCAGGTTTGTGGACCGCTTTGTAGCAACCTGCTTTTTCAGTTCAGCCCACAAAATTCTATTCTATTAAGGTCAGGGCTTATAATGGCCAATTCAAAACTTGTACTGTGTTGGCCATAAGTCATATTTTACCATTATATTACCCTTATACCAGTATGCTTAGGATCATTGTCCTACTGAAAGACCCATTTGTGTGCATGCTGTAGCTTCCTGGCTGATGTCTTCATGTGAAGTTTCAAAATATCAACATAATTTTCCTTCTTCATGATGCTATTAATTTTATGAAGTGTCCCAGTCCAGAAAATATGGTAAACTAAACAAAAGCTGAAATTAAAAACTATTCTGAAATTTCATATAATTAAAATAAAGTAGATCAACTGATTGAACTAACAGAGGGAGAATAAATATTTGGAATTGTAAAAAACTGACTATGCATGCTCTAGAGGTGTGTCTGTGAAGGTACTCATTCATCCAGGTCATAGTAAGGTAGATTTTATCTTTCATCACTACTCAGGTGGTTTCACAATCGGTCACACCTGGTCTCAGGCGATCACAGTGACACACATGAAACCCAGGAAGATCCACTACACACAGGTGACCATCAAGTGCTTACAACTTCATGACTCTACAGTTGTTATAAGCCTGCTATCCCAGACAGTCAGTCAGAACTTCTGGATGGAAGGCAAAATGGAAATACAAGTCCAGTTGCTCCTGAACAGAACCATTGGGATGCTCTAGAGGTTCTGTTCAGTGGCAACTGGATGTGCTTAAAATCCTTTAAGCCTTGAAGGCAATGCTTGATTTAAGGGCCTAATTTGTGCTGTTGTCTCTGCCGTTACTGATTGCCATGCAATCCACCATGCAATTTCCTCATCAGATGACTCCATGTCTTTCCTCTCACATTGTGCAAAAAACCAAAAGTTTTAATCTTCTTCTTCTGCTTCTTATTTTGCTAAGAAAGGAAGTTCATGAAGAAGATACTTCATTTTTAGCCAGGGAGGATTATGCCCTTGTCTCCCCCATTCTCCCAAGTGGCTGATTGTTTTAAGCCCTCCAGACAGAAACAAACTGCGCAAGGAAGTATGGCACACAATGAACAATGGTATGAACAATGGTGCAGGTGACGTGGCTATAAACTACGCATATACACTGGTCTACAGCCCTACCCTTAGCCTTAGTGTGTGTGTAAGACTCAACGACTTAATGACTCTTCTATAGTTTATATAGTTGTAGCTGCTGCTCCAAGCCAATAATACCAGCCAATAGAAGGCTGTAGTTTTTGTCCATGAAATATGTGCTACTTCACACTGTTTATATTGTAATGATAGAACAGGAATGGCTGGTATAAAGTGTTCATAAGACACAAGTGATTGATGATTTGATATAGATACTTGTGAAGCAACTTATTAACTGGTATAAAGTGGAATGACTGGCACAAAGTGTTCATAAGACACAAGTGAATGATGATTTAATATATATACTTGTGAAGCAACTCTTTTTTTCAGCTAACAGTTGTGATTTTACTACTTGTATTCTTTTTTTTTTTATACATTTTGTTGCAAACATTCTTCAGACTCACCCACAGTCACACTCACATACACACCCTTTCTCACATACATTCATCATAGGCCAGGTTTTTCCATCCAGATCCAGACAGGAGTTGGCTCGTGGTCTTCATTGCTCATTTTTCATGTCTGTCTTTTCCCTGCAGAAAGCATCACTGCTAGGATTCTCTCACATGAACAAACAGACCTTTCAGTCCTTGCCGCTAAACATTTTAATTTCACTGGCCTCATTTAGCCTTGGCTCTGCTCTGGATGAGTTGGTGGGGTGTGTTTCAGTTTTGTGTCTGTGTGGTTTTTTTGGACAGTAAGTGTGCGTTGAGTGAACACTAACAGACTAAATGTGTAATTTTCTCCAACTTTTGATAGTTTTGCTGTGATTTTGGCATGCTGAAGTGTTTGATTCCTCTCTGAAAACATTCACAGCAGTCTGGGAAAACGTTGTGGCTCATTAGTTGTTTGGATTTGTTGGCAGCAACCGTGCAGGTTTTGCCATGTACTAAAAATGTTATGAAAAGGGCTCTCATTGGATGCTCTTCTGCAGTAAAGTAAAAGTCATCTGTGATAATTGTTTTGTTAAAAAAAAAAAAGTGAAAGGCTAAAAACATAGACCCTACTGTGTGACCCTACAATGTGTGTTGCCCTTAA
>OMLM01009132.1:22792-45595 GCA_900302695.1 Helostoma temminkii | reverse complement strand
CGCACCATTCTATCTTTACAATACATGCTGTCAAGAAGGCTGTGGGTGGTGTGATCTGTGCTAGTCTACCTATGAAGATTGAGTCATTATAAAAATGGCTGCAATGAATGAAGTCTCTGCACTAGTTATATTTTAAAAGACTTGCAGTGTAGATCAGGAGAAAAAAATATCAGAATTCTCTACAACTTGATGGTTTGGACATTTGGTTAATTTTAACAAACTGGATTTGAAGGTAGAATATGTGTGTGTGTGTGTGTGTGTGTGTGTGTGTGTGTGTGTAATAGCCAGTGACAATGGAAATGGGTTAGTAGATGAGTGAGTCCTGGCCTCTGGTCAGATTTTAATAGAAAGGTAATTACGTCTGCCCTGAGAGCCACAGGCACTTAAGAAAATCCACAGAGACAAAACACAAGCAAATTAGGAAAACGCTTTGGCAACATGTGCTCAACATTGAAAAAATATTGGAAATGCAGAAAACAGAATCAAATAGTGGCACTACCATGAACCTGATCTGATCAACTGAAACTAACTCACAATGTGCATAATGTCTTATAGATCAGCTGTTTTGACCAACACTAATATGAAACGATTATTTTGCCCCTTGTAGCACACAGCACACAGACAGTCGTACACACAGAAAAACTAGTGTCTGTTGCTTGAGCAGCTCCCCTGCTTCTGCGTCAAGACATGCTCTCCATCTGTGTCCAGTGCGCGGATTAGACGCTTATTATCCTCTTAACTCTAAATGGCCCCACGTTCTGGAACTTCGCTGTCAATCTAAGTCTAAGATGTGGATCGGAGTGTGACTGGCAAACGGGATTCGTGCGTAAAAAAGGATCGTGTCTACCACTCACTCGTGTTAGTCGTTACGCGTTACTCGCGAATTGCCGGGACAGCCCTCTCCATCGTGTGTCAGCGCGCCTTTCGGGGCACAGTGACAGTCTGTCCGTCCGTTCATGTGTCCGACCCACTGATCTTTGCAGACTGTAATCTTATCAGTGTCAGACCGTACCTGCCCCCTTTTTTCTTTTATTTCGAGCAGATCCTGCCTGTGCTTGGATGGCGTTTGCGCCAAAATTTGGATAGAAAACGATTTTATCGGAGCAAACGTTTATTAGGAAAGACACCAGTCAAATGTACAGTTACTCAGGGATTTGAAGGTGTTAAAATGAACATCTGACCGGTAATTGTTCGACCAGAGGAAGACATGGAACCTACATGTAAAGGAAAGAGTCTTTTATACTTACTTCTCTTTGCAATATGCGCGGCAAACGTGTGCTTATGTGCAAGAAGATCAAGTGCTCGGAGATCTGGTAAGTTTGAGTTAAAACTTAAAATCACTTGATCGTGACAATGTGACAATAATGGCGCAACTGGTGAAACGTTGAGTGGCAGCATTTGTGTGTGCTCGTCCTTGCATTTGTTTGATTAGAATATCATTAAGTCCCGTTTACAACTTTGTGACAGCACATTAGAGTTTTTAAATCACTAATTTCCAGCAACAATTTGCGCGAAAAAACGATTGTAACAATCGAAGTGACGCCTTTGAATTTGTAAAGTCTTTAAGCCTCAGTGTTCTGTATGTGATGAAGACTGTAAAATAAACTTCGGTTGCTGAATGAATCATTATGCTCATGTAGTTTACGCTGCATTCTTCTACATGAAGGAGCATAAAAACTTCATCTATAATCAGTGAGCCACAATTTGTCAAAGCAAACTTTAATTTAAACACAAGCCTGATTCTGATTAGATTGACTGTCATTAACAGGAACAAGACACAATTATAACCCGAAGAAACATAGTTTTTTCAATACATAGTTTGTATTGTTGCAAAACATACCAATGCCTCAGTGTTGTGAACATGTTTTTGCCAATTTTATTTTGTTTTTAAAGAGAAATAAATATAAACCCATTGTCAAACCCAACAATGTGTTTCTTAGTGGAGAACACCCCTGGATATCAGATATTAGTGTCTATCTTTTGCGCTTCTCTGTTTCTTGGTTATCCTGTCACCCTGAACCATTCTTTCCATCCCAGAATATTTCCCTTTCCTCCTCTTTCTCTCGTTACATCACTTCCTTTTTCTCTCGCTGTCAGTCTTTCTGAGTGTGTCCTATTCCTCCTCCCTTATGTTTTGTACCACAGGCCATAGCAGACCGACTATTACGTCTGTCTGTCACCGCAGAAGCCTCACTGCAGTTGAGACTGCCATATAAAAGACAGCTGTATTCCTGTCTTCATGACTACCAGTGACATTTCTACTTGTTTTTTTGTTCTGAGGTCTCATTCTGAGGGAGGGAGAATGTCAACAGGGCTCGGTGTCCATGTGAATCACATCAGCCTAAAGTTTTTTCACCTTTCCATTATTTTGACACTTTTATCTATGGTTAGGGTAAGATATTCAGACACTAAAGAATCAGTACCTAGTTATTAACCTGTCATGTAAAAGATTTTAAATGATCTTTTTATCATTTCACACTTAATATATAAAACTTGGTGAAACATTGTAAAAGACAATAAAAACTAACCGATATGAAAAACGTTTTTTAAGAATATGGCATTTCTGTGTTTATCCATTCAAAGCCAATGTTTATATATCATTCTCTAAGCCAAGCTGAAGATGAGTCTTATTGCTCATTCACTTTTGGATGACTCAGCCATGAAAAGAGCAGCACTTCTACATGACTGTCTCTGAAATTGGAAATGTGGAATCAGAGCAAAAAAAAAAAACAGGTGGTTTATTCTGAAAATATCTGAATTTAAGATCGGATAATTGTTGATCGAGTGAACAAGCAATTATGAGAGCATCGTAGTTCAGGATGCAGTAATTTAAAAGTACCTTCTGGAGCTTTCAACAGACAAAAATGCTTTAATTTTTTACCTTTGACATGACTAAAATCAGAAAAGGTGCAGCGTGGGACAGTTTAGTCTGAATATTATCTTGTTACAGATGGATCATACTAGTATCAGTCAACTGTGGTCAAAAACTCTGCAGCAGAGAAATAACAACTGTGTGTTGGTCTATGTAATGCAGATAAGCGTGTTCATTACCCAGCTCAGTGGCCAACAAGACCAACAAAGTCTTGGTGGTGTTTCTTTGAAAATAAGCTAAAGTAATGAATATTTCATTACTGGATAATTTCCAAAGATCTCAAATATTGATATTACAATTAACCTACATGAAGATTTAGAGAGTAATAATAATTTCAAAGGTAACATCATATACTGGATTTTTTACCATTTTGCAGATAAGAGGGTGACTGTGGCTCATCTGTTGTTTTCTCGTTTGGTGCCTTTGGAAAAGGCCTGTGTGGGAGGTGTAGTGTATGAGATGCTGCAGCAGCTGCTTTATGTTTTAACAAGTGAGCGTGAGTGTGTGCTATCTGATGAAGCTGTGAATACTGAAATCCTAAGTCTGATGACAAAAGGGAATTAAAAACTATGACATCGTATGGACTTCGACAAGTGAATGCCACTTTCTCGGTAGCAACTGATGTGACCTCTGTAAATTGTGAAGCTGTTGATTTGTTGACTAGTCTTTGTTCAGAGTGTCACTAAAACACGGACAAAATCACAGGGTGGTGATTTTTGCTAGATTTACACCCATTGTCTGTCTGAGTAGGAACTGAGTGTACTTAAATAGAAACACCACTCCCCTGCAGAGCATTGTTATGGATGTACCCTGAGAACAAAACATTAGGCTCATTATTTCTTTTTTTTTAATATTCAGGATAGTGTTGCTCAGGAGATGATGTGGATGATGATGTAAAGTAATGAACCTATTTCAGGGGTTTATATGATTCTTGAATGTATACTGCTATAAAGCACGGTGCTTTATGTGCAATTTTTTTTTTTATTTTGATAGACATAAAGATGGTTGCAGAAGGCCCATCTCTGTCTGCTATTATTCTGTGAGTTCAGCTCACCATTGCATTAGCTGGGCCACACCCCTGGGGAGATGAGGATGATCAGGGAATTCAGCTGACATGTTGCATTACCTGCTTGGATGGAATAGCAGGGAGAAGAGCATGAGAAAGGAGGGGAGATGCCAACAGGAGAGGAGTCAGGAGGACAAGATAGAAGTGAGGTCAGCGTAGGAATTAGAAAAGGAGAATCAAAAGAAATAAAGAGTAAAGGAAAAGGAAAGTGGAAAAGAGCAGTGTTGTAGTTACATGAGATTTCAATTTACAGAGCTCTGCTTTGCTATATTTAGTTTTGTTTGATCTTTCCCTTCTGAAGTTTGTCAGTTTATACCAATGAAGTCGCTTCTATCATCACTTGGACAAAGGACAGCTGTAGCAAATTTTGGTTTTTGAACTAAATCCAAGTTTAAACTTTAGAAAAACATTAACCTGTAGGTAACTGTGCACTGTAGAAACAGAAAGAGATTTTTTCTGGTCATATAGGTAAATTCATACATAAATTGAATTTAAAATACTGCTCAGCTCAGCCACCTCTGTGTTGGTATCAAGCATTTTAATGAGCCTTAATGCAGCAACCATCCACTCTTTGCAAATATTATGAAATAAAGCGTATGATTATGAGGCGGTGAGGGCCCTTGTCTGCATATGTTTATCCATTAAAGGCTGGTAATGTATATACACTAGGTCATCAGGAGCACTGATGATCTACCGCTGTCTCTCTTCTTTGAGCCTCCTGAAGCATTTTCAGGCCATGGTTGAACCCTGAAAGTGAAATCACAATCACTTGAAGTGGAACAGAAGCACAGAGGATTTAATATCTCAGACTATGATAATAATGGCATCTGAAGAGCCAGTTGCTATTGTGAGCAGGTTATGTCATCCCAAGTCATCTCGAGTGGTTATTTCTTCAGATAGACTCAGGTGAAATGCAGTGTAGGTTCTGTTCTCACTCTCACTGGCTGTTTGAAAAGATATTAGACAGATTTGCTTATGAAAAATAAACTCTAAAACTCATGGAACTGTTGACCAAGCACTTTTTTATGATACACAGTTTTTTTTCACACTTCTACATACTTGAAACAAACAAACAAAAAGTTTCACAAGGATGAAGTGGGGAAAATGTGTGTAAAACAACTCAAACAAGGAGCTCAAAGATGCTACATTGTTGGTGATACTTCTGTACCACTGAGACTAGAGAAGAAAGAGCAACATGTTACACAAATAATAAATTGATCATTAATATAAGCAGTGGTTAGAACAGCTTAACTTAATTTGTATTTAGTTCAGCTGGATTTATGCTGAAAATATATAAGATGCTAAAGAAACACACGTGAAAACTGCCATGAAAACTTAAGCTTATAAATCAAATCAACAGTTTCTAGCAGCTACCATATTACAATGACATTTGCATTTTTCTCTTTGTACGTCCTGTTTCTCTCACTGTTTATGTCTTTCTGTGTGTTTGTTTAAACCAGAGCGTCTGAGTCCTCCATTAGACATCCAGCTGGAGACAATCAACTGCTCCGCTTTCAGTGTACGATGGAAGATGCCCCGACGACATGTGAGCACCATCACTGGATACAAGGTAGTCAAAAAACGCTTTTTTATATTACAATGTATATATACACCAATCAGGCATAACATTAGGACCACTTGTACAATCCAATGCAAGCCAATACAACAGCTCGTACTGGAGTACATTATGTCAAGAGGTGTCTCTAATGTTTTGGACCCCTCATTAATGGAAATAGGGAGGCCTAAACATTAGAGACACCTTTTAATGTACTCCAGTACTACTCCTTAATAATACCTTAATAATGCACATGTAGTAGAATTATTATATTTTTGACAGTTTCAGTTTACAAACTGAAAAATTATAACTTTGCAAATGTGGAATTCATGGCAGAGCTGTTGTATTGGATTGCATTAGATTGTACAGGTGGTCATACGTTATGCCTGATCAGTGTAAACATACACTCTCTTGCACTCACCTACCGTGCCCCCAGCCTGATTATCCCCAGCTGCACTCACTGTAGATAATCGTGGGCCTCTGTTTATATTTGTTGTGCTCCCCTATTGTGTTCAGTCTCTGTGTGTTTCCTGGACTGTTCTTGTCTTCATGTTCTCACCCAACTATCAGCTATTTCAGATTGTGGCCCATTTCATGTTTGTAAGTTTTAATTTTTGTACTGAATTTAGGTATTTTGATTTATTCTGGATCTTGTTATAGGTTTCTCAGTCTGCCAAAGCCACGCTGATAAAGTTTGTCTGTCTGTGTTTTTTTCTCCTACACCTGTGTTATTTAGTTTAGTCATTTCTAGTTTCCCAAAGGCTGTCTTCCTCCATTTGGAGTGATTTTTAGTTTAAGTTTCCCTTGTTTTCACTGATTGCCACTTGTTTCATTAAATCCCTTTTCATCCTGTACTGTGTTCTTGCGTGCATTTGGGCCTGCCATTTTGTCTAAATCATGACACTTATACTGTAGTTTCAGCATGACATATGTAATTGTTACATTCAGACCTCAAAATCTGAAAGGCCAGGCTTGAAATTGCAAAGGTCTGGAACAATAATAGTTGCTTTTACAGACTCAAGAATCAAAAAGTAAGCTCTATCAAAATGACAGAAAGAGCAAAGTGGAAACAAAAAAGGAACAGATCAAGGCCCGAAGGTAATAGTGATGCTTCTTTTATGGCTTGAACATGTATGGCTGCCAAAGGAACTGGTCTGCTGGCATTTATGGATGATTTCACTGGTGATAGAGGCAACAGGATGAACGGAGGAGACATACGCTTGACAATTCTATGTACTCTATGCATCAAAATGCGAAAAAAAAAACACTTCCTCATTCAGCAAGACAATAACCCTAAACATGGAGTCAAAGCACAACATTTACATTGTGCATGTTTGTCTTAACGTATGATGGATCGTACTGTAGATGATCACTAATCAGTCGTTGTTGGTTGTAGGTCGCCAGCGGTCCTGGTCAGTTAAGTACCATGTGCTAATATAGACTAATATAATATAAAAAAGCTTAAAGGTAAGATTTGCCATTTTGGCTTGAAGAAACAAAATAAATGGAAAATAAAATATGTAGCTTTTCAATTAGTAAGCCAAGAAACACACTCCTTCTTTTCAAAATCCATAGAGCGGTTTTTAACCTTGGACACATGAAAAAAACAACTTCCCAAATATGTCACAAATCAAATTCCTTTTTTCTAAACCAATGTCCATTTCTCTCTGCAACTCCGTGATATGTTTGGCCCCCACATCTTGTTTCTGCTTTTAAAGTGTCTGTCAAACTCATGGTCCAGTAAGTCGGCCTTGAGGGCTAGATTGATATTTAAAATTTGTGGTGTTTTGACGGAACCCCTTCACTGCCAAATGTATACCTTTTCAGAGGTAATATTGCTCTGAAAGATGTGGACACAAATCTTTAGTGTCTTGTCAATAGGTCTTTGCTACTCTCTTGGCAGGCTGTGCTTAGAGTACAGAAGCAGTGTGCACTGTGTGTATTGAACATTGTTGTGAAGTGGACTGAATTAAGTATGTTTTTCCTTTTGTTTTTTGTTCAGACATAACTTTCAATTATCCAAACTTTGTTTTCTCTTATGTTTTACTTTCAAAAACAATTTTTTTAAAGAGCTATGATATATATATCTAGAGAGAGATACCTTACCAGAAATATTTCCTTGCTTCTCCTCCTTTATTGAGATTGTTTTGAGTCAGCTTTAACAGACAGATCAGTATGACTGTGTGTGCTCTGTTTTTGACCATATGTCTGCGCTAAGAGGATTATTCAGCTACCTAGCTCCTTCACAACTCTCAGATAAACTTGTTTATATGGCCTATGACTCTGGAGGTTCATAAATGCTGTGGTTTCCTCCTGGTATTTTCTTCTCATAACAAACACAAGCAGAGTAAGAATCAGACACATCTTTCTGTACATGTGTTTGTGTGTGTGTTTTTTCTTTACAGGTCTTCTATACAGAGATGAGGAATGGCCGTCCAGTAGGTACAGCATCTTTAATGGAGGTGCCTCTCAGCTTGGACATGTTGACCACTGTAAGTAGACATAGGCTTTTAACTGTGCTTCTATATGTACATGTACATGTTTTAAATAAGCAGTAAACATGTTTTTAACTTGGTTTTAAAATATATCTGGGCCGATCAAAAGTATAGCTGAGACATCTGAGCTGCTGAGATAACTGTTTTCACCTGTCGGACTGGAGGCAGCAGTATTGCACGGTCTGGTGTGCATTCACAGAAACACCACACATTTTCCTGTAATGTCCTTCTTCCTTTGGCTTTTACACTACAAAAGATACAGTAGATGGTCAAATGCACGACAGACCACCTTGTCAAGTGCTTTACATCTTTACATTTTGTGCCTTCCACTCGTGATGCGAATACCCAATACACATCTTAAAATCAAGTGTAAACGGGCTCTTAGAGGCTTAAGACACCTTTGATCTGCCTTTAAGTGTCAATTATTGGTAAGTTGTGACAATGGTTTTGAACTGTGTAGGATATTAAAAATAACTAAATATTTGTTTTGTACCAAAACAAACACAAAGGCTTGTCTCACAATTGCCAAAAAACATCTTGCCAAAAAACATATTTGCCCATGGCTTCTGGACAAATATCCTGTGGACTGATAAGACAAAAGTTGAACTTTTTGAAAAGTGTGCATTCCATTACATCTGGCATGAAACTAACATAGCATTTCATAAAAAGATCAACATCACATCATCACATCAACAGTTAAACATGGTGGTGGTAGTGTGATGGTCTGAGACTGCTTTGCAGCTTCAGCACCTGGACGAGCATGAATTCTGCTTTCTACCAGAAAATCCTTAAGGCCAGTTCATGACCTTATGCACAAGTAACCTTGGGTTATTCAGGTACAATTATCCAGAAAACAACCAGGAAGTCAACTCTGAATGCCCCCACCAAAAAAAAAAAAAAAGTCATTTAAATCATTTAAAAACTTACTTGTATTTATTCTGATTATCTTTGTGCAAATTTGTTTGATGATCTGAATCATTTAAGTGTGACAAATATGCAAAAAATATTTTTTTTCACAGTAATGTAGATATATAGATTTTTGTCTTGAACAACTGGGCTTGATAGAATTGTTGTTTTTGTGCTTTTCAATGGATTTATGGATAATGAGATATAATCTCACATTCTGCCAGAGAGGATTACAAGATAAAATATCTGTTGAATGTGGTGTTTTTAGTCTATGAATTAAGTTATAACAATGTCACCTTATGGTCCACTTAAACGTTGATGAATACCTGTCTTCATATTCTCTTAAAGGGGCAATTTGATGGACAAGCAAGCTTTGTAAGTATTCTTTAGCCTTTTTAATGAATTAGACCACGTCACTGCTGAAAAATCTCAAATATGTTGTATCAGTAATTTAATATTTTCCCGCTCTTCATCCACTGCCTTCGCTTATTTTTCCTACTGCCTTCGATCTTTTTGTCTTCTCTCCCTATAACCGTACTTTCTATGTGCTCTTGCTTATTTTTCCATATGATCTGTATATCTATCTCTACGCGTCACTCTGCCATATGCCATCATCTAGGATGTGGACATTGGTAACCTCAAGGTGAACACTAAGTACAGAGTCAGTGTTGGAGCATATGGCTGGGCAGGTGAGGGTAGACCCAGCATGCCTAGAGACATCAGCACTGCTTCACAGGGTAAGTGTACTTGAGTGGCAGGAATCTGGTGCTGTTAATGTATTAGTTAATAATTAATATCTTTCACTGAATTCAGTTTCTTTTTCTGCCATTAGAAATGTGCATGCCCCCATCGCCCCCCACTCAGCCTGTTGTCATGGCTGTATCTGACACAGAGCTGGCGTTGTCATGGCAGCAAGGCGAGAGTGAGGGAAGCGCACCTGTCCTTCACTTCCTGGTGGCTTACATCAGGTCAGCCATAATTCAACAAAAGCAGTCTACGTTTATTAAACCATTGTTGTAAGACATTCTCAGCACACTGTTGCTAAAAATAAACACTGGTAGGTCATCCAAATACAAATATCATAACCAGCTGATAGAGACATTTATCAGGTGAAGAGCAGCCTAAAGTGGCCACTGATGAAGGAAAAGACCAGGGACCAGTTTCACAGAGATCGATCCTGTGTATGGTCCACATATAAATCATAGTCAGACTTTAAATAGATTGTTTATATAGACATGTAAATGTGGTTTTGGCTTAAAGTATTTGGCTTTTAACTGTCTTAATAATAGAACTAACATCATTTACTATTAAATTAATTGATAAATTGTTTTCAAACCAAAAAAACATGGCTGAATCACCAAGCACATCAAATTGCTCATTTCCCTTCACTTCAGCAAAAGGCAAAAACCCTCTAAAAGCCCTTTACCTTCTCATGGCTTGCTCCACAGTATTATCAGCAAACCACAAATTATGAGCTACATGTCCCCCCTTTTGTCAGCAGGCTACACTAGCTGTTACCATGGAAGCGTAGGTCTTAGTTATAAGTTAACTTGGACATAAGGAGGCTAAACTTTGAGGTGTAAAATAATTCAGTTGTTATATGTATTTTCTGCTTAGGCTAATCTAAGAGCAAAATTTAGGTCCCAGTGAAAACGCTTGTTCTATCCGTGGTTGTGTGAGGTGTGTGTTCATTCTCTTAATTGACCATCTTTGAAGGAAAATGGGTCAAAAGGACAACTGGGAGAGCTTTTTTCCAAGCAGCTCCCATGTATTTTTTAAAACCACACAGACACAGTATGAAGGATTATTAGAAATTTTTAGTCAGTCGAATTTGGTCAGGAGTTCTAGGTTTCTAAACTCATGTAATAGTGTTGCCACTGAAACAATAGTTTTTCAAAGCAATAGTTTGAGATTTTATGAAATACACTCAGAGTTGATGAAAACATAATTTTCATCCTTTGTAAGCTGCTGTAGCGTGGTTAACTTGGCATGCAGACTTGAAACAGGGAGAACCAGATCATTTGGCTCTGTCTGAAGGCCCAAAGATACTACCAGCTCCTCTAAAGCTGATTAATTCATTCTGTATATATTGTTTGTTTAATCTGTGCATATACTGAAACATAAAAACAACAAGTTGTGGTTTTATGTGCTGGAAGTACTGTACATCTTGGCTGGGTACAGTGAACTAGCAGAGACTTTATATAACACCAAGACTTGTGGTTATTTTTATTGGCTTAAGTATGAAATGTTAATTTGTGGATGTTAGAGGTGCTAGTAGGCTTCCAGCTGGGCTTCATGTTTCCCCCTCTTTCCAGTCTATGCTGAGCTCATCAACCTTTGCCTTTCATTTAATTTAATTTAATTAATGCAAGTGTATTTCCTAAAATACTGAACATTCTAAACAACACGATGCTCTGTGAACTTTGTGCAAAGGACGCAGGAACGCTGTATTGACAATACAAAAAATATGATGACTGATCATGCTAAGAGATAACGAGCTTTAAATTGCATGCATTAATAGATGAAGATAACTGCATATTTAACCTCCCCAATCAATCTCTACATCCACTCATAGTCATATTATTATGAAACAGAATATGCAGCTGAATTTCATGAGGCCTCTGCTGCTCTGTTCAGTGTAATCATTTGTATTTTGACATGAGGGTCATTTGAAACACGAGAAACAATGAATTTCATTCTTTGTCGATAGTGTCCAGCCTCACACACACACAGCAACAGTATACGCACGCACCCACAAACTAGTATAAAGGACGTCTTATGTCTAGACAAGTCCTCTGGATACAGTGTCAAGGAAGTTGAGGTCAGAAATAATTTGGTCAGAGTTGTCTGATGATTTGCCAGGCACAAATAAAAAGGCACACAGAAAATAAAATTTCCCCCAGAAGAAATGTTAAATATAAATAAAATACAAAAAGAAAAGAGTTGTCATGATATAAAAGGAAACTAACTTTATAAAAATTTTCCCCTCCACGGTGCAGAGTTAACACCCTGCAACTGAGTAAAAACACAGAGAGAGACAGAGGCAGAGAAACTCACTGACAGAGTACACATGAATCAGTGTCTGTTTTGCATCCAGGGGCATTTCCACACAAAAGGGCCATCTCAGAGACTAATCCTTCTCCTTTTGCATCAAAAGAAATCTTGCTGAAGAGAGACATTGAGCAGTGATGAAGATGACTCTGTTCAGCAGTTGCAGTAGTTGTTGCTCCAGGCGCCGGGAAGCACATATAAACATGACAGCTGGAGATGATAGCCCATGATAAAGTTCTGGCATGCATGATTTTATTTATTACCATCCATTTGAGCGGACCACTGCTTTAAGACTTAAATTACATCACAAATAGTAACATAATAAGAAAAATGTAAACATGTCAATCAGTTGTTCGGTGACTCTGAATTATCCAGAGGTACAATTTCTTATAATTGCTCTTTTTGCAAACATCTGTAGATGTGTTCACATAGCTACAGAAACAATACAATGAAGTGAGATAATTGTTTGTTGTTTTATGATCATTTGTAAAAAAAAATACAAAATCCTATGATAAAAATGTAAAATTCAGATGTGTTCATATCAGAAAAGTAACAACTTATAGGTTATTTAGTCCCTTCAGTTTATGTTGATGTGTCTTTATGCATGTCCTCTTTTCTCAGGCCAGAAATGGACACAGAGTGGACATATATTCGTGAGCCCATTGAGACTAACTCCATGGTTTTGAAGGGGTTAATACCGGAAACAGAGTACCAGTTTGTTGTCAGAGCAGTCAATGTGTATGGAGTTAGCCCACCCAGCCACATCAACAACCCTGTGCGCACTCTCGGTAAGGCCCAACGTAGATGCGATGTGACTGAGCCAGTTTCAGTTTAGTTTCAACAATACTCCCACACAGAACTAAACAGACTGTGCTTATTTTTTGCCTCACCAAAGTTATCTTCACATTAAACATTTACATGTTCAACTGCATTGTATAAACCCCATTGTTACTGTGGAGACAGTCACATTTTTTCTCCCTGCAGTGTGACGCAATGAAGTTCACAAGACTGTATTTCAAAGTTTAATTAAATGCATCATTTATCATTTATCAAGAACAGCAAGACTGTTAGATCATTAGTCTCTACGGCATAATGTGCTTAACTTTATTCAGTCAACACATTTTATCTTTCCCACCTTAAAGATCCTTGGCTACCCGTCAAAACAAAAGAAAAACCCACTAGCTTTGGTTTGGAGATGAAGTACATATTTTTCTGTTGTTAAGGTGCCATCACATATTATATATATATATTATAAGTTTATTTTTAGAAATCTTTTTCTAATATATTCTTTTTCAATGTTTTTGTTGTTGTTGTTTGTTTTTTGTGGTCTGTGAAATGCTTCTCAGGTTATTATATGAAATTATGAAACTAATCCAGTAAACAGCACTATAGAAATTCAGAGTACAGTATGGCAGCTTGCCTCTTTCGGCATTTTCTTGAATGTAGGACAGCACCTGGCAGTGTATCAGCTGTTTTTCTGATCGGAGCTTTGGATGATGAAGATATTGAGCAACAGGGTCATTTACTTCATTATTTTTGATGTAGTCCGCTGCTGGTGGTATATGGGGGATGGGGGGCAGTCAGTACTGATTGATATTAAAACACACAAACACACACATTTACTCAGGCGTGCGCTGAATGTAGACAGATGCACATACATGTGGTAATAGCTGTGTAGAACTGGATTGAGGAAATGACAAATAGCCTAGCCTAAAAAGGCTCGTAGATGCAATCACAATTTATTTTCTGTGACCTACAGGCTACGCTGCTGTGTTGGAAAGCTGTTGTAAAGTGCTATAAGCCTTGGTAGACTGCGTAGAGACAGATATGCACACCTAGAAATACTGATGGAGGTACATATATTGTTAGAAAGAAGTTGTTAAAAATAATGTACTGATGAAATGGACCACTTAGAGAGACACAGAGAGACAGACGGACAGAAATGAAGAGATAGAGGAGCGGTGCTTTCACAGCAGGGGATAAAAGCGGGTTACGTCCGAGTCTCATCAGACAGGATTAAAGACGGGATGCCAGACCCCTTCTCTGACCATCTACACTCCTGATGGATGCACACACACATACATCCAGGCACACAATTCACCGCTGCTTGAATGAACAGCGGGAGTGGACTTGACTGACTGACATACTTTTCTTGTCGTTCTCTGTGATAGTTCTCGTCCGTCTGTGTGTTTATAGTTGTTAGAAAGAGGATGGTATGGATTGAGGGAGATTGTTACACAACAGCAGATTAGTTTACTCAGGGCTTTTTTAGACATACCCCCTCCCTGTAGGTCAGCAATCAGCATTCAGGATTTACAGTTATTAAGCTGTGCTAATTAGCACTTTAAATCTTGCACCCATTCAGACCCACAGTCATGAACTCACTTGAGTATAAAGTATAATATACAAAATGTACATGCATAATGTACTTTAGTTTAAAAGGTAAATTTAACATATCAATATTGTGAAACTAAGGTATAAAACACCTTTAAGTAAGGTTTGAAGATAGGGAGATGACATGATAATATAATTGGTCCAACCTGTTTATTTAAAACATTTAAAACTTTTGTTTAATGCAGTGCTTGATATATCCACTGTCTGGCTTTGTCTTTGTGCATTATGAGCTCCCTATGGCACTTTTGTATATCAAGGAGACACATTTCAGTATGTGGTGCAGCAGCTCTGGTACAGGAAAACAGGTAGACCCATCAGCAGCTGTCAATTTGTCATTGTCATCATAATCAATGAAAAGTCACCTGCTGCAGTACATTATCATTCCCTTATATGAAACACACATGACCACCAAACACCAGCCTCTTCATTTTCATCATTACCTTTAGTTTGTCACATATGATGGTGATGTAAATGTAATATGGAGGACTGATGGATTACTGTCCTGTATATTCATGTGAAATCTGAATTTTAACATTGAGAGCTGCCACGGTCACTGTGTAGTCCATGAAACTGAACTTAAACTTAAACCCTGACCTGTTTTTTTACTATTTAACCAAGTGTGGACCTTCTCCCTTCAGTCATATCAATGTAAACATAATTAACTTACATCAACAAACAAAACCTTTAGTAGGATTTATATGAATAAGCAACATTTTAAGCAACATGCATGTAATAATTACTTTCATTTTAAGGTGCATCAGACGTTGGCAGTGGTGATAATGGGCGTTACAGCACTGATTCCAGGACCAAAGATGATGATGGTTCTGACATTGATGACTCTGATTATGATATCTTCATTGAAGAGGTGTGTTTTATATGATTTGCATATTGATATGGACAAAATGTATGGGTCATATTAGTTGCTAAATATATAGGTAAATATAAGTGATGACAAATGTGAGATAAACAGTGTTACATAATAAATACATATTATTTATTTATTAATCTTTCCTCGTCTCTTCCGCTTTCTAGTTGAAGCCATTCCCAGGTATCAGTCAGGACAACAGGAAATCCCAGCTCCGTTCCCGCTCCGGTTCGCCATCTGGTCGGAACATTGTCTACCGTATGAACACCATTGTTCCTCCCAACGTCACAGCCCCCCCAGTTTCCACCACCACCTCGTCCATCTTCTCAGACTTCTCAGATCTGGTCTTCACAACCACTTTAGAGCCTAGCACCACCCTCGACACCACAACTACTGCCCCACTTACCACTACCAGGTAAGATGTACCTTAGAAACATTCATTTCATCCGTCTTGATAAGAAGTAAGTGGTGTTTATCACCAACTCGAGGATGCTGGCAACTCCTTTAAGGCAAAGCTGAACATTAACAGGTGTTTTCCTGTGGAGAGAGAAAAAGGAGACTCAAGAAGGGCTTTTTTATCTATAAAAATCATGATTCTTATTGCTGCTCCTGTGGCTCTTTGATTGCTAGATTGCCGTCTCTTATGGTGTTCAGCTTTCTCGTAAATGCCACCTACAATTTGCTTTTCTCATGCTGTTTCACTCAATCATTTGATAAAGATGGTGACTGGAGCAGTAAACTATCACATCAATTTAAGCTGTTGGTCTCTTTGTGATCTACAGCATGTATTTTGGTGAATATGTAGCTTTTTGCATTTTGTTCTTTCCCTAAAGCACAGATGGAATAATCCAAGTAAAAGGGGCAATAAAAAGAAATCAAATGTCACCCTTTTGATAAAAACATAAATACTGAACTTTCTTATGTTTCTTCCTCTTCGGATGCACCTTAGCATCCCTTTGCCCACCACCACTACCACTCCAACTATGTCCCCCTGGAAAGGTGAAGCACCTCGTGTGTATGACCTGACCTGCGATGACACTGTGTGTCCACCTGACAGCTTCTGTCTTACTGATTATGACAGTGGAGGTTCGCGCTGTCACTGTAATCTCGGACGAACAGGAGACACTTGTTCTGAAGGTGAGTTATTTATGTTTTTATGTAATTTATTTGTTATAGTATTATTGTGTTATTTTAAGTTAGAGAGACAATATTTAGTCTCAACAACCAACAGTACTGTGATAGAGAAGTCCATTGTTATATGCAGATATGTAAATGGAATTTTCGCTATTATTCCCATCAGTATTGTTGTCATAAATTTATTATGATATCTTTTGTTCTTCTTCAGTGGTGTTAGTAAACTTTCCTAGGTTCTATGGCCACTCTCACATGACCTTTGAACCCTTGAAAAACTCCTACCAGACCTTTCAGATCACTTTGGAGTTCAAGGTAAGACCTTATGCTGTTTGGTTTTGTCTTTGTTTTTTCATCGCGACAATGATTTTTCTTGTAGTGTAGTGTAGTGTAGAGCAAATACTTGCACTTTTACGTGAGTATTGAGTTTTTGCTCTTTAAACACTTCTGGCAGGCAGACTCTGATGAGGGCTTGTTACTCTACTGTGGAGAGAATGAGCACGGCCGTGGAGATTTTACCTCTTTGGCCCTGGTGCGAGGCAAAGTGCACTACAGGTGAGGCAGCCACTGACTCACACTTTTTGAGTGGACATAACTTATGAATTTATATTTGGTCTTGACTGATCCACACATTGATTCGGCACAAACTTGGCACATATTATGCTGGATGTCCTTCCTGATGTAACCCTCTCCAGTTTGATAGGCTTTGGCCCAGCAAGCACTGGCTTGTGCAACCTAAATGCCTGGGGTTCATTTTTGACAGCTTGACAAGTTCAGTGTTTTGTCCAGGGGCACTGCGACATATGGTTTAGGGAGGTGGGACTCAATGGGCCCTCATTCTACACACCATCCTTAAATGTGGGTCAAATGAGACCTACATGATGTTCCATAAATGTTACTTTTACTTTTTATAATTTCTCAGTTATATTACGAAGTTGTTCTGACATTTTAGCCTCCTCATTCATTTTAAATCAGAGGGCCAAGTTAGTTAGTTAAAAGGTAACTAATTCAGTGTACAATTAATCTGTACATGACTCTGGAGTCTAGCTGTTTCTGTCTGTCTTTATGCTAAGACACATTATTCTATGGCCTCATATTTACTAAACCGACATTAACGTGAGTAGTTTTTGCTATGTTTTTTTTTCAGCTTAGCAAAGTTTGACAGCTTCCTCTTTGTTAGTATATTTTATTACTTTACAGGTTTAATTGTGGTACAGGAGCAGCTCAGATCATCAGCGAGAGTCGTATTGTTCTTGGTCAGTGGCACACAGTAACTGTCTTCAGAGACGGCATGAGTGGCTGGCTCCGCATGGACAATGACACACCTATATCTGGACGCTCACAGGTACAGTATATGTATATATTGCTTTTACTCAACATTTGGTTAGTATTAGGACAGACAGTTGTACAGTTGTATAAAAACAACATCTGTACAAACACAGATGCATGACATAAAAAATAGATACATATGTGTAAAGTTAATCTGTAAAGGCACAATTAAAGTTCTGTAAAATAAAAAAATGCCAGGATTTCTATAATCATTGACAATGTTTAACTGAAATATTGATTCTATATAAATTAATATAGATGATTTTATTTAGTTTACTAAGAACTTACTGTAAGTTGATGAGTTTTATCTCTTCTGTGGTTTATATAAGGATGTACTATCTATTTCTAACAATACCCACGGAGTACTGAAGAATGTATTACCAGTAATAAAACTGAAGCACTTTGTTGTCTTCACTGTGATTTTTCAGGGTCAGTACACAAAGATCACTTTCCGCTCCCCGCTTTATATTGGTGGATCCCCAAGCGCTTATTGGCTAGTCAAGGCGACGGGGACAAATCGTGGCTTTGTTGGTTGCATTCAGAGTCTGACCATCAACAGCAAGGCCACAGATATCAGACCCTGGCCTCTGGGTAGAGCTCTGAGTGGAGCTGATATAGGTGAGTAAAATTCCAGAAAGCTTTTTCTAACTTAAATCTGTGATTTTTCAGTTCACTTAATTCTTTTTTTCTTTGACAAAATTACAAAGTAAAGATTTTCAGTAACAGAAGAGAGACAGACAGGAAACATTGGAAGAGAGAGCTTGATACAAACAAAGGTCCCCAGTCAAACTTAAACTGAGGATGTTGCAATGTCTCAGCATACACAATAACCATTAGGCTAAGGCACATGTACAGTATGTTACTTTACATCTTTAATCATTTGGGAACTGAGAAAACACACTGTTGCAGTTTTACAAGTGGGATATTTGCCCAGTCGCGCTGGACACAAGACTTCAGCTGCTCAACAGTTGGTTGCCATTGTCTGATCCTGAGCCATTGTCTTATGATGAAACAGATCTGATATCTATGAAGTAGTCAAACTCCCCAACTAAACTCCCAATATACTAGTTCTGATGCACACCCACACTGTCACAGATGTTGGCTTTTGCAGCTTTTGCTGATAACAGCGTGGATGGTCTTTTTTGTCTTTGGCATTGAGAACCCCTATGGTTTTCCTGAAGGTTGAAATATATTTCCAGTGTCCTTTTAGTCCAGCTTATATGAGCTCAAGCACTGAGAACTCTGCAGCGTTTCTGCAGAATTTATGTCCATCCCAACTTTTTTGAGTGTGTTGCAGGCATCAAACCATAAATGTGATTATATTTACAAATCTTTGTACTTTTGTCAACTAAATAAAGGTTCAATCTAAAATTACATATGACATAATTAGTTTGCATCGCACTTTAGAAACAGTCCCAACTTTTCTGGGAATGGTTTATATGCTGCCTGTTATAAAATTAAATGTTAAAACATTAAAATTTTCTTTTTACCTGGTGTGTGGGATACAGTTTCACACGTTATTATTTCTACTGAGAGCATGCTCCCACAGTGCTTTTTAAAAAATATTTTTTATACCTTGTTCTGGACTAATAATGTTCATAGAACCAATGCAAGCAGCTGAAACTGTATTTGTTTCCTAAGTGTATGCATGATTTTTCAGTTAGTTCTTTTCCATACAGACACATATTCTGAGTCTGTCCTAATCATCTCATATCTCTTTGCCATTATGTACAAGGTGAATGTAGTGACAGTGTGTGCGACCTGGTCAGCTGTGCTAACGGTGGTGTCTGCTTTGCAAATCGTGCTGATGGCTACATCTGCTTGTGCCCACTCGGCTTCAGGGGAGCACTTTGTGAAGAGAGTGAGTCAACTCTATTTTCCCTTTCTCACACACCTACACAAAGAACACAGACCTGTCTTGTTTACAAGAAGAGTTTTGTACCTCTCTGAAAGTAGAAAGTAAAGTCTCTTAATGATTTATTCTTACTTAGTGACTGTCACAAAGGCCTTTTAAGGTAATTACTGAAAGGTTGAGTGCAATGTGAAGAAAATTGGTTGGAATTGGGATTATTATTACTCACTATATAGAGGCAAAGGAGGCAAAGGGATTGATTATATGTCAGAGTAGACTTTACACAATATAACCTTTCATTTTCTTTTCCTTTTCCCTATGTCTTTTCTATCCATTTTCTTATGTTCCCATCAACTTCTTCACTCTTAATCATCTTAATGCATATATATTTCTTTCTCTCCTTGCCCTCTCTCCCACTCCTCAGGTTTCTCTTTGTCATCACCACTCTTCAATGAGACAGTGTTTTCATATGCTATCATCCCTTGGCCTCAGTCCTCTCAGACTTATCTGTCCTTCATGGAGTTCGAGCTGACATTTCGCCCATCGATGCCTGATGGGACACTTTTGTACAGTGATGATGCAGGCAGTGCAGACTTCCTGGCTATAAATCTGGTGGACAGATATGTGGAATTCAGATTTGACTGTGGCTCTGGAGGAGCTGTCATAAGGTACTAAACTGATGCAAGCATATTGTATTCTGTATCACTTTTAATTTCCTATATCTTTTATTTGTCCAACACGAGGCATCTCATTGTGAATGTGTTAATCTTTGCTGCAGGAGTGAAGAGCAGATTAGTCTGGACACATGGCATGAGCTGAGGGTGTCTCGCACAGCAAAGAGTGGAATCGTGCAAGTGGACAATCAGAGGCCAGTGGAAGGAATTGCTGAGGTATCTGACTTCTATAGGTATCCTAAAACTGTAAGATATTTTTTCTGACCACAAGATGGCAACAATGGAACAACACTTCTAGTAACATAGCCTTAACTCACATACTTTTTAAGCTTAGTGTAACATGTTTATCTATGCTTTATGATTTATTTTTGAATGCTCTTGAATGCAGGGCGCTTTCACGCAGATTAACTGCAGTTCACCTCTCTACATTGGTGGAGTACCAGAATATGATAAAACCAAGAGGACAGCAGGTGTAATAAAGCCTTTCACTGGAGTTATTCAGAAGGTATGGCCATGTCTGTATTTAACATAAATATAATATAATATAATAAGTTAGAGTTTGAGTTGAGTTGAGTTACTTTGACCTTATTTCTTGGTAACTCATTTCAAATATATGATACTGGCAATGAGTAGATTAAAAAAAAATCATAATTAATACACAACATTTAATTCTAAATAAATACACAAGACTTTTATAATGACCTTCTATTTCTTTTTCCTTCTCCTCCTCCTCTGTCACTTCCGTAGTTGATTCTCAATGACCGCACCATCCCAATAACAACTGGACATGCTGGTGGAGTTAACGTGGAAAATTCAGCTCACCCATGTGTGAAAAGCCCCTGCGCCAATGGAGGGACCTGCAGGCCAAAATGGGATGGATATGAATGTGACTGCCCACTAGGGTATGATGGCAGGCATTGCCAGAAAGGTCAGTTGCCTTATGAGATACTCAGATTTTTTTATCAGTAAGCACAGATATAGAAGTTATTAGCAGGCAAGTTTAGTGGTTAGTTTTACTGGTAGAATTCAGTAGTTCTCAAAGGTTGTTTGTTATAATGTATTGTTCATCCTAATCCCGTAAGCCAATCTGCTTTCTCGTTTTTTAATGCTTCACTAAGCAGAATGTGGAAATTACTGTTTGAACAGTAAGTTTCATTATATTAATTCAAAAAGCCTATATTTACAATGTGCACAAATTTTTTTTACATTAACATACATATCTCCGGCATGCATGCATTCTTAGAATATCTGTTTTAGGCTTCTTGTTACGCTTTAGGCTAGTTAATACATGATGACGCTGCCACCTTGTGATGATATGATGTAAATACATGTTTTCTCTACCCAGCTGTGACTGAGGCCATTGAGATCCCACAATTTATTGGCCGAAGTTACCTGACATATGACAACAGAGACATCCTTAAAAGGTTGGTAGTGAAATCTATGTAAAATGTGTGCAATGGGATTGTACATTTACACTTAATATATTAAAGGAAGCTTTATGATCAAAATTTATTAAAGGACATATACAGTACCTTCCTGATTTTTTTATTTACACAAAGGTAACCTGAGTAAATACAAGATGCAGTTTTTAAAATGATGATTTCATTTATTAGGGGAAAACCTGGCCTGGCCTGGCCCTATGTGAAAAAGTAACTACCACCTAAACCTTATGACTGGCAGCAACAACTGCAATCAAACATTTGTAATAACTTGGAATAAGTCATTCACTTTGGCCCACTCTTCCTTGCAGAATTTTTTTATTTCAGCCACATTGTAGGGTTTTTAAGCATGAACAATCTATTTAAGGCATCTCAATTTGGATTTCAGTCTGGACTTTGACTTGGCCTCTCCAAAACCTTAATTTTGTTTTTGAGCCATTCATAGAGATCACAAACAGATGGCCAGACATTCTCCTTCAGGATGTTCTGGGAGAGAGCAGAAATTATGGTTCCATCAATTATGGCAAGTCGTACAAGAACTGAAGCTGCAAAGCAGCTCCAGCGTATCTGAGTATCACACTATCACCACCATGTTTGATTGTTGATGTTCTTTTAAAATTTAAGAATTTTTTTTGGGCAAATGTGTGATGAGCCTTCCTTCTGGTCAGCAGTGGCTTTCACCTCAGAACTCTCCCATGGACACCATTTGTCTCTTTCCTATTGTTGAATCATGAACACTAATCTTAAATGAGGCAAGTGAGGCCTGTAGATTTTTAGATGCTGTTCTGTGTTCTGTGCTGTTTTTACAACTTCCTGGATGAGTCATCATTGTCTAGCCACTGCTGGGAAGGTTTACCTCTGTTCCAAGTTTTCTCCATTTGTGGTTAATGTCTCTCACTGTGGTTTGCTGTGGTCCCAAAGCCTTAGAAAAGGCTTTGGAAAACCTTTCCAGACATGATACATGTCAATTACCTTGTTTCTTGTCTGTTGTTGAATTTCTTTTGATTGTGGCATGATCTGTTGCTTTTAGCATGCTTCACTTCACAACTTATATTTAAATGATTTCTAGATTTCTGCTGGGTGGCAATTACTTCTTCACATAGAGCCAGGCAGGTTTGGACATCTTTTTTTTCCCTTAATAAATGAAATCATTTTGTATTTACTCAGGCTATCT
>OMLM01009132.1:0-19043 GCA_900302695.1 Helostoma temminkii | reverse complement strand
ATGGGCCAGGTTCAAACACCCAAATATCAGAGTTTAGAAACCACTATTTTTGTGGCCACTGTGTTTATTATTTGATCACAACACACATATCAGCTGCATTGTATGTATAAGGTGAAGTCACATGTCTGCCAATAAATGAAAAAGTGGATAAAATGTGTATAAATTTATTCATTATAATTATTTATTAAAATAAACATATTTAATTGAAACCAGAATTGTAGCAACACTGTTCCTACTGCACGGTCTTCCAGGAGAGAGAGCCTGCTTTTAGTTGCTGTGCTGACTGAGGGTTGTTTTATAGATACAGACAGACTTTGGGATCAGAAAATGGTCTTATAATGGTCGTATTTTAAACTACTGAAATGACATTAACATTCTTTAGCAGTTTTCCAATAAATATGACAGGAAACAAATGTGGGGTCAAATTTCAGTAAAGCTCATAAAAGTAGAAAGGGAATCATTTAGCTGCAGTTCAACCATCTCCACTGTCGGCTATGATATATTTTTTTAGTTTTTCATCTGTACTCTTTCTTGTACCTGTTTTGGTTTTCTTGACTTGAAGAGTACAGTACATGCCACACACAGAAATGATTGGAGAAGAATGTAGGTGTTTAAAACAACTATCCTTTTTAATTGTATTATAAATATTTGCATATTGGCTGTTGTATCCTGCATGCATTATCACTTTCAAATCCAGATTTTCTAAGAAGTCTTCTGGTCACTGTTCAGGTATGATTTGACATAAAAAAGGAAATTGTCTTTTGCCTAAATTCAGCACACAGCTCCCATATATTAATGTAACAGTGTGAGTGATTAAAGTTCTCCGTGTGACACAAGCTGCTAATAGCTAGCATATAACCTATAAGATAACACTTTCCCTTCACACAATTTAATCACCATTACCTCCTCATTAAACAGAGCTGGACATGACACATGTAATTGATGAGACTCAGTGGAACTTTTTATTGAGTTTTGTTCGATTGTTCTGGTGCTGTTGTACTGTCCAGTCACGCATTACCAAGAACACATGCAAGAACACGTGCACATTCACACATAAACAATTGTGACCTAATTTCTTTGTCACTGTGAGGCCAATATTACCAGTATGGCAGTTGAGTGCAATATTTGTTTTGCCCAAATCTAGAGTTACATCAAACTGCAGAGTGCTTACAGCAGTGATAGCTGATTAACTAGAGAGTGTAGTTTTTTCATTTAGATGAAACCCTTTAGTCACATTGAGGTCATTTGCATCTTATCACAGTTTAAGGTTAAAGGTTATTTCTGAAATATTTGCTCCAAATCTGCCACATTCAATTTCCTTGTGATAGCAATCTAGTGTGACAAGTAATAAATTATAATATGGGTTTGTCTGGTCACATCATTTTTAATAATGATGTTATCAGAACAGTTACCCAACTTCTACTATTTTAAGTTCTACTCTCTTTTCTTTAACCCCTATGAGAAAAAAACTAAATTATAAAAATAGAATTGTGATTGTCAGCATTGCAAACAGCTTCATTAAAACAATCCAGAACATTCACCTTGTTGTCAGTAAACCTTTTTTATGTAGCTTTCGCTGTATGCTTTGGGTTATTGTCTTGCTGGAAAACAAATCTTCTCCCAAGCTGTAGTTGCCTTGCCGCCTGAATAAAATTGTTCTCCAGGATTGTCTTGGCCAACTGCCGAGAAGCATCCCCACAGCATGATGCTGCCACCACCGTGTTTCACAGTGGGATTGGTGTGTTTGTGGTGATGTGCAATGTTAGTTGTCCACCAAACATACAGCACAATTTTGGTCTCATCAGACTAAAGAACCTTCTTCCACTTGACCATGGAGTCTTTGACATGCCTTTTGGTGAACTCAAGTGGTTTAACATGAGTTTTCTTCAGCAGTGGGTTTCTCCTTGTCAGTGACCTGTTCTCTTAGTTGCTTGGAGTGTTCTTTTGTCTTCTTTTTTGTCTTTGTGACTGGACCTTCGAGACACAAGTGTCTTTATACTGCAGTCACTTGAGCCACATACACTGCACTCAGGTGATCCCCATTTCACTAATTGTGGGACAGCTAGCACTAAATATCTGGACCTCTGATATATTAGGTCAGTCATTTTTAACACTGATTTCACCTTACACATTTTTCTTTAATTGACATTACTTTCTAGAAACCTTTGATGATGTAGTGATGCGACTGTTGATGGCCCCATTATGTCGATGAGTTTCTTGATGAAGTACAGAGGGCTATCAGAGCTATGGGTCTAAGTGACAGCAACTCGACTTCATTCTCTCCCTCCTCAAGGGTTCTGCACCAAAAGAGGTTAGGTTGTGTAGAGATGAAGATTGAGGCACAACAAAGAGGCTACACAGAGTCATCCTCAGACCTTGTGTCAGCCCTAGTCCAGCATCCAGCACACTGTGCTTCTGCCTCTTAATGTTTAAATAAATATAGTAAGCAGACATCAGAGTGCAAGTGTGTGTACTGGACTGAGAGACCTTGTCGAATTTATTTGTTATTAATCATAAGTGCTGAAATATTCATTCTTTTTCAAATGAATTAACACTCTCCAGTTCATCATGTATTACGTCTTAAATATTATTTATATATTTATATATAGTATTTATTTTTCATTCAACAGTGTTTTATTTAGAAACAAAAGATTAAACAAGTTCTAAGGATGCACACAGTCATAAAACTGATCTTGTTACAGAACAATCAGAAATACTTAAATGCCACAAATCCTTTAAGCACAAAGACGACATGCAAAGTTTGAGAAAATGATTATTTCTCTCTGAAAGTCTTGTCTGATAAGCACTAAACTAAAGACTCAGGAGATGTTTAATGCACATTGAAAGCACAAGCTTGAACATGAATGAATGAGTCTTGGCAGGGGACTGACTCATGTTTTCTCCATAGTAGCAGGCAGAGTAGTTTCTCCTTAGAAAGCAAAACAGCTTGTAGTATTTGTTGCCTTTGTTGCCACAGCATCAAAGTAAACAGCATTATTTTACGTACTGAATGAATGCACAACAAAATCGGATCATTCAGCATCTCTATTAAAATCAGACACAGTAGTAGGCCTATAAAATGTGTGCAATCAACCAACGGCAGCGCATCAAGTATATTTTGGGTTTTAATTCTGTGACTTGGCCCTAATGTTCACATTCACTTTGTTTTGCTGTTGTTATGCCTTTCCTGCTGCAGAAATTCCTGCTTTTTTTAAGCTGCAGAAAGAAGAAAGAAATTAAGTATAAATGGTAACAGATCTGTTGTGTCTCATCTGGTCTAGTTCAATTAATGTTTCTGTGCCACTTATACCTCTAGATATGTTCAGGTGTATGTCTGAAAATAGCTTATCATGTCACTGCAGTGCTGCTGTATACAAGAACTGTGACATTTTGGCTAACAGCTGATGGTAACTAGGAGACTAGCTGTGAAGCTAGACAGTGTTGTAAAAACAGGACTGAAAGAGCAATAGTGGAATGCTGGCTGTAGTCTTTGTTTTGGTTAAAAGAAAGACATCTGAAATTAGTTTTTGCCCTTTTAAGATGGTCACAGGTCTCCAGAACCTCCCATAACTCTTTTAATAAGGGGTTTTTAACAGTAACTTGTGCTGCACCTTCAGCCAGGCAAGAAATTAAATTTATTTGTGGCCTGATACAAATATAAGTTGTGCAAAATACAGACTTGGGCTTCATCCAAGCAATTGTGCCTCACATCAAAGCTTACATAGTGTTGTTAGTTCTAGTGAATTACATGAGTTTTATGTATCTCGTTTCATATAACAATCAGTCTGTGTAGATCTGAAACACTGCATTGTAAAGGCTGGGCAGATGAACAGCGAGGGCTTTCGCTCTATGGGTCTTAACCCTCCTCGCACCAGCAGCTGAAGAGAAACTTGTCAACGCCTACCTGGTGTGGGCCCTATCATCTGAACTTAGTGTCTCCTTTTGTATCCACATACATCTCATATACGGACAGGATCCTCCCTTCAGCCAGCTCAGGGACCAGTGGGGCCCCGGGCCCAGCCTCAGATGTGTGGGGGTGGAGGACAAAACCCCTGCAAGTTCATTCATCTTCTGAACCGCATAGTCCCCGCAGGGGTCACGGGTGTGCTGGAGCCTATCCCAGCCAGCATACGGGCGAGAGGCGGGGTACAGGTCGCCAGTCCATCGCAGGGCCACCCCCTGCAAGTTACTCACCCTAGAGCTAAAAGAGCTGCTCTTAGACATGTAAGCAGGGTTAGGGCGCGAGATCCTCCCAAATCTGCATACATGCAGGGAAAACAGAAAGAGCAGAGACATCACTGTAGATGACATAGCCAACCACAGAGCCGTTTTCCCCGATAAAAACTTGATTAAGAGGAACCTGATCAAGTGGTTAAAAAGGAACTACAGCCAGAGCTCGCAGAACCAATGTGCATAAACCTTAATGGTGCAGTACGCCAAATTCCTGTCCAGTGACAGCTGAAGAAAATACAACACCACAGAAAGTGGACAGGAGAATGCGGAGACCACCCATTTTGCAGCATAAGAAGCTGTCATAGAAGCTGCTTAAACTTGCTTGTTAAGCGGCGACAAACTCAAGTGCATCCCTGCGCCAACAGCTGAATGACCAACATCCTCTGTAGGCATCGGAACCAAGACATTCCGAACCGTTCTGGAGCTATTAGGATTGCGTCCAACCCTCCTCCCTAAATCAATCCAGAAGGGGACAGACTCAGAGTCAGTGGGGCACAAACATACAGGAGCAATGAGCAAATGACTTGGCCTGCTCCAAACTTGCAATATCAGGTCTGGGTGAAGACACCAATCCTCCTGGCGAGGGCCCCCTTGCAACAAGATGTCAGCAGCAGTGTTGAGCTTGCCAGATATGTGCACTGCCTTCATTGAGAGAAGATGTGCATTAGACCAGGGCAGCAGGTACCTGGCAATCCTGAGAAGGTGGTCTGATTGCAATCCGCCCTGCCGATTGATGTATGCGGCTGCAGTCGTATTGTTTATCCTGACCGCCACGTGACAGCCCCACAAGACATGTAAATGCACTACTATTTTCCACACAGTGAGCAACTCCAGCTTGTTTATGTGGAGAGATGCACAACCACCGCCCTCCTACAATCCGGGAGCGCCAGCCCCCACCCTGTCAGAGACATCAGAACATATTCATCAGAACACAGGAATTCTCCCAATACAAGAGAACTGAGCCCACAGTGCTGTGCAAGTGCAAGCAGCATGTACCTCGGATGACACACCGGATCAAGGCATAACCCGGTGAACCACCACTGCAGTCGTCTCACCTCTGTATCCCATGTGTGATACACAGGTAAGCTGAAACAATGGTGGGACTCTGCTCCTTATTGAGATGTTCATTGTTTTATTACCTACAGTGTCCAGGACATGTGAAGCCAGATGTTGCGGTGGGCCAGCGTCTGCTATCTGGGCAGCAGTCACCATGATGGGAGCACAAAGAGACAGGATCTAGCCAGCCATCTTGGTGACTTCCTCAGCAAGGGCAGCGGGAAAAGCCTCTAGTTCAGCTGACAACTCTGACAGAGCCAGGGCTACCACCAAGACATTGTTTGCCACCACCACCGACATAAACACTGATGTGACCCATCACATCATGGGGAATGGGGATACCACACTATTTGGCCACCGAAAAGATGATCTTTTGGTCTTTTTCACCTGATCAATTGCTGAAAGTGGGGTAGAGGATGGTAGTAATGCTCGCTCTCGCTTAGGGTGCTCCTCTGCACCAAGATGCATCGACTCCTCAATAAGAAGAGGATGCAGCGGCAAACTGGTCAGGGGCCAGCAGAGGAGGTGGACCCGTCCAAGTCCAGATCCAGAGTGAGATGAAGCTCAGGCGTGGACACAATGGGGGCCAGCTGTTTCCAGAAATGCCAGCAGGCTCTTGGTGTCAGTGCGAGACTGGTGTACTCCAAACCCATGCAGCCCACACAGCGAGGATGGAGATTGCCACCAAAGATGAAGCCCGAGCCACACTTAGGGTAGAAGCGAGTCTCACCATCATCGCTTCACCTGGAGGATATAGTTGCTTTGTACTGATGAGACAAAATGTCCCATTGCTGGCTAAAGGAAAAAAACAGGGAAGATCCTGCCTGAACTGCCGCTGTATAGGTAATGTATGCGGACGTGATAGAAGACACTCGGTTTGGGCAAATGATAAAGCCCACTCCAGGTGGGTGTTGACAGTTTTCTCTTTAGCTGTTGGCTTGAGGAGGGATAAGATCCATACAGCGTAAGCCCAGGGGGCTGTGCACCAATCAAACAGAACTGGAGGCAGCATACAGTACTCTTGCATCTGGATGCTGTTTATAGGGCTCCATCCCTACAGGTTCAATGGGCAGTCTCAGGCTATGGTCTCTACAAAATAAAATTTCTGTATTACTGTTAATTTGTGTCTTGCATGACTGAACTGGCGGATGTGTTGAAAGGTGGTCATTGAACTCAACATCCACTGATGATGCAGAATATTTCTTACCTCCACATGGGGAACAGAAAGATGGATGCTCCTCTGTACACAATTTGTCATTTCACGGTGTTTGTGTGCTAGTATATAATGTGCCTGTTCTATAGAGGTAAACCAACTCCCGTCTCACACTAATAAAGATGAAACTAACTAAAATAACAGGTTTTTGGCAATTAATTGCACTACTCTTTGCATGTTATGCAACATATTGCAGATTTCATGCTTTCACAACCTTCAATACATAATAGAGAAGCTATACTGCCTAGTCAAAATGTTCTCCATTGATATATGATATATGAATAATGTCCTTAAAAAAATCGGCATTTCTTTGTACTTTTTCTTAAATAGTCATCATCACGTGATGTCATATAAAGTGCTTTATAACTTTCTATAATGTGACTAAGTTATAATTTGACCTTGGCAAATTGAAAGAGGATCATATGCTTTTACTTTGTTTCACTCTTAACTGCTTTTCAGCTTACATATTCAGTAGTCAAGTCATGGGAGCATTTGCGTGAAAAGCACATCTCATGGTTAGAGATGTCATAACAAGAGGAAATCTTTTGGCTGTGTGACTCAGCAACAGTCTATCTCTTGCTTCAGTTCTGTGTGCCGTCTTATACGCAGAATCTTTCTGACTTTTGTTTACAGTGTGACAGCTTTTCATTCAGCCTGATGGAGCTGTTGTTGCCTGGTTTCATTATGCTTCAAGTATTCTGTTTTGTTAATGGCTACCCCACTGGTGCTCCCACTGGTGCCTGTGAGGATATGTTGCCTCGGCACTCTGGGGTGCAGCCTCAGCCTTCTCCACCACCCTACACTCTTCTCACCAACACCAAGACGTTTGAGCCAGGCAAGCCCATTACAGGTAAGATGTGATGCTATTGACAATAATTAGCACTTTATTATTCATAAAATATAATTATTCTCATAGATTTTCCTCTTAGATGAACACTTCGTGTCACTCTGTGACATCTTCTATCTAATTCTGTTTTCTCTGATGTCTGCAAATGTCACAAAATAGTGACATATCTTTCAACTAAATTTAAATCTTCAAAACCTCAAAGGCATTGTATTAATGTTAAAGTTTGTATGTTTTGTCCACCTTGGAAATTATCTATGTATAAAAAAGCTTTTTCTGAGTAAATTTTTGTAAAGCAAGTGAAAAAACTGCTGCATGCTATGAGGTAACTATTATGTTCAACATATATGGGTTACAGTCTAAGATTATATTTTTATTAAGAGTTTGTTTTTCCTGTAGTGACTATCACTGGACCAGAATATAGGGGTGTACTTCTGGAAGCTCGGACAGGCAGCAGTACTAATGCTTTGGGGAGCTGGACATTCCCTCCTCCAGACACAAGATTTCTTCAGGTGACTCTCAAGCATTTTCCAGTTGAGCTACAGTAGCCACAAGTCTAGGAAGGCATGCGATATGCATGTCGAGGACTTAAAATATAAAATTTATTGCACCAACCAAGATTATAAAATATGTTTATCCATACCATTGTCTCAAATAAGAGTACACATTACAACATCATTTAACTGTAAATGTTTTATACTCACAGTGCACATGGAATCCACAAGGTGCTATTACACATTCCAACACCAACCTGAAGGGCAACTCCACCGTATACAGCTGGATACCACCCGACACTTCAAGTCCTGTCTACTTCATGTAAAGCCACTATGTTCTTTCTGTTTTAACCAAAGCTTTTTCAGTAGACAGTACCACATTGTAGAAAGTGAGTACTTAAACATTTAAGTACTTATGTGGCACAGTTATCTAAGCATGATCCATCTCTACAATGTTACTGTGCTTTTTCAGGGCCACAGTAGCTCAGCAACGCACAGTCTTCTGGCTTAACGTGAAGTCCATCACTCTGACCCGAGGTAGGTACAACAGTATGACAAGTTAAAAATAAGTGCTAACAAAGAAACCTTTGTGATAATTTATCACTATTGTCTAACTCTCAGGAAAACCAGAAAGTCTTGGGTTGGCTTCAAGTGCTGGAAGGGCTGAAGAAACACCTCTGCTTCTCCTCCTGATGTGTTTTCTGATGTTACAGGTGTTGGGGTGAATCTCATACAAAAATAAACTACTACTCCTACAGAATACTGCTGTCTGTTTGGCTTTGTTTGGTAATAGACTAATATTCATTTATCCACTGCAATGTAGGGATAAATAAATGCATCTGAGTTGTTACTCAGACTCACTCCTACTTCCACAATTCAATTAACAATTTACCTACTGTTTATATTTAGTTAATGAATTGTTGTTCTGTCACTGATCTTTTACCACCAGATCTTGGATGAGCACTTCTCATATTAAAAAAACACATCAAATTAATTGTCCTCCTTTAATTTTGGGGAAAAAAAAGAAAAAGAGACAAAAAAAGAAAGAGATGGAGAGATAGGAGAGAGATCCAGAGCCTGGTGGTTTGCTATTGACTGGAACTCATTCCATTTATTGAAGAGCGTGTTATGACCTACTTTATCCACATCATTTGATCTATATCCTAGATTCCCAGCATGGTGGTTAACAAAAACCCAGGCAGATACTAAAGAGGCTTAAGACAGTCATTACATGTGAGATTGTGGATCATATCTATCTTTACCTGATTGACTGTTAGCTCTCTGCACCTTTTAACACCTGTGCCTGAAACAAGAGCAACATGTACATTTCTTTTTTCTTTTTACAGCACAAAACATGCTTGCAGAACAACATGTTTTGTAAAAGTTAGAAGACATTTCAAGTTAATGGCAGAAAAGATTCATACCCCTTTCTAAAAATGAATTTCAGTCAGCAACAGAGACAACAATATAAGTGATAAAAACATTAACATGCCAAAATAGCTTTTTGTTTAGTTGCCTCATGTTTTTTTTTCAAGGTCAAAGATTTTTTCTTCCTTACAATATTTGTTTATGTTTATGTAAATGCTATCATCAGAGCATGTGTATTATTATTTGTATTTGTATTTGTATTTGTATTTACACTACATATAGGAAGTGTGGTGTAGATCTGCTAATTATATTTGTCTGTTTGCTTTTTTTGGTTGGATAGAGCATCATATAAATTATGTTAAGTAAAAAATCTGCCGTATGCATCCAATATTCTTCTATTCTTCTAAAGCTCACAGATGATTAAGGCATTTGTAAGCATCCAAGCATATGAAAGTCAGTCACCATTTTCAAAAAAGCCACTTCAGTGCAACAAGCTGATTTTGAAGCTGATGAAAGCTGATTTTAAAGCTGATGATGCTCAGTAGAGTTCTCTACATAGTGATTGCATTGACTTTCAACTGACTCATGTGTCCGTGGATGCAGCTGTGGTCACAGGACCAGCATCACTCAATAATAATTAATGTCTTTCCACTAGGAGCCAAAGCTAAATCTTCGAAGAGGTGATCCAAGCCCAGGACTTAAGCACTGGTGCAAACAGCTGGTTCAATAGTAGTTGACTCACTGACGTGAAATGCTGACCCCCATTGTTTAGGGTCTATGATTTTCATATCACTGATGTGTTTTCCATTAACACAGGGTCATTCATCCAGATGGTGTTGGGTGGAGCAAAGAAGAATCTACAGAATTTGAATTTAATTCAAATGTTATTTCTTTTATTTCAGATTTAAAACTGCCAGTTTCTGTTTACATCAGAAAGAGCTGTCATCCTGTACAGGGCAGATGAGTTGAAAAAGGAGGATGATTTGACTCTTTCATCTTTCGCTAATCCTGCTCTTACTCAAGCTTGTTGCACATGTATTAATATGACAAGTGGCATTTTAGTCAGTGCAAGTCAAAGGCAAATCATCTGCAGTTAAAATGCACACATTTTTTTTTTTTTCCTTTCTTACTTTTTTTTCTTTTGGGTCACAAAATAAAGAATATATTTTAGTTTGGCTTCACAAGTTTACACAATCAACATATTTGGTCTCTAATTATCTGAAATGCAGATGAAATTTTAATTTTTAATTATATACAACATAAACCATTCTCTTTATGTTGCAGTGCAGTAGCTATTTCCCTGTTGTGCTGACATGTAAACACTACAACTATGATCCGGTCATCAAGGCCAGCAGAACCCTGCAACTTGTATGATTTTTAAAAACACCTGTCCATATAAGTAAGTGCTTACATGAACAGACATACATGCAGGCACATGCATGCACACATATGACACATGCATGTGCATACTGTATGCTGACTTTTTATTTCTGTCAGATCAAACACTGCTCCACTTGCATGCACAGTGTGCAGATTAAGGCTATGCCTTGCTGTAGGGGCTTAGTGAATGTCTCTGTCTGAGTTCTGCATTCTTCACCTCCCTCTATTCCCTTCATCTCCTTTTATCAACATGTCCAGCACCATAAAAAGCAATGACCAGCAGATGTGGCATGCATCTGACCCATGTCCCGCAGGCAGTCATGAGAATTTCATTAAAATCTGGACTTTACCTTTTCCCCGTGTGCTCTACAAAACTGATTTTGATTCTGATTAAATTAAACTGTGATAAATTATTAATTAATATTGATTAGATTTTATATGTACTGGCCAGTATCACAAATTGGCCTCTTGAGGGTTAACAATCTATGCCACGTACAACATCACCATGAAACAATATGAATGTCTTTGTTCAGCACACATTAGTGCCTGTGTGCATTCAAGAGGTTTCACAGACCAGTTAGCTTGTTATTAACTGCTGTAATCAGTTGCAGACTGGCAGGACTCAACAGACATGAAAGGTGATATCATGGAGCTAAAATGGCTGTTGATACTGTTAGTGTCAGCGAGCATCATGTCTGTTATGTAAGAATCTGGTATTTAAAGGGTTAGAGCTCAGGGCTGGGCTATATTACATGAAGGGTGGGTAGGGTGTGGGAGGGAGGCACTGTGTTGGAGGACAGTAAGAGAGTGAGAATGAGAGAATAGGACAAGGGGGCAGGGTTGAGAGTGCAACAAAGAGCGACATGGGACAGTAAGGCAGAAACACATGGAGAGAGAGAGAGTAGCGGTTAGGAGTCACTGGGTGGCAAGATAATCATAGACAGGCGACTGATTCAGAGCCTGGCATGACGTGTGAAGAGGCTGCAAGCTAACACTGAGTGTATGCACAGTGTGGGATTTGATATACTGGAGAATGTTACCAATGTTACCTTACAAGCAAAGTATCAAACCAGAAACATTTGGACACCACAGGTGGAGGACAAGTTTTTCATCTGCAGAGCAGAGGGGGACAACACAGAGGATGGTTTAAAGTACATCTGGACTGTGGACATCATCTAGCGTCTAACACAACTGGACAAAGAACTTAAAGCGCAACTGTTTTACATTATATTAGATATTTTCTGAAAAACGTAATAATAAAATTCTCACTCTCCTCATTTTTCTGTTTTACATCTTCAAGTGGAGATCACCTGATTCTTCATATTATCATATAGTACATAGTACAGGACAGATGGTTTATATTGTTTATGAAGCAGAGTGAAACTAGACTCTAATCTAGCTGAATTTACAGAGGGGAGTGGACATTTGCATTACGTATGCTGTGCAAAGGATACTACGGAGGACCAACACAAGCCAAATGAAATGGATTACAAACTGGTACACTTATTGTATTCTGTCAGGTTGGCAGTCCTGATGAGATGTTTAAACCATGTTGTCCACTGAGAGCATGGAGACAGAGAAAGCTCACACCCAGAGCAACTTCTTCAGCAAGGTGGATGTGCCTGACCATGCTCACTACATTATTGCATTCTTCGTCTTTGTCATCGGGATACTGGGCATCACTGGCAATGCCCTGGTTATGTTTGCCTTCTACAGGTGGGTCAGCGTGAATGGTTTTTTGTTTGTGTCTTAACTTATTGTGTGTCTCTGCTCTTTCCAATGGATTTTCTCTGAGAATTCAAAAGCCAAGTTTCATCCAACCTATCATCATAATGTGCATATACTTTAATCAGAGCCCTAAAGAGAAGTTATAATCACTCATGAGATATTATGATCTAACTGAAGGCTAGACAGATGAGACACATGTGCATGTACAGGGTCACATGCAACTCAAAATTTTACTGGTCTCTGGTTGTTTTAATGCATTTACATTTTAAAATACTTTAAAGTAGGGGTCAGTATTTGAATGTCTTTTAGAATGCCACTTGTCATTAGAAGATAATCTGTTGTGTATCAAAACAAAAATCCTAAAAAAAAATCTACAACTACAGGAAAAATGCATTTTGAATAATAATTCCTCTTATAAATATACTTCTGCATAGCAAGTGATTTTAAAATAATACCTAACTGTACTTTTGTATTTGCACTACAATTTTAGTAAAGACAACAAACATGTTATAAGTAGTCCCAACAGTCTTCTGAAATAACTATTATAGTGCATCGACACTGCAGTTTATGTTTATAGAAAATAAATTGTTCATTGTATACGCATGAACAACTGTGTGGATGAAAACACATTTCATTAAAATATATGTACTATGTAAATGAAATCAGCCAATTCAAACTGTTCATTTAATCAACAGGTGATGTTAAAAAATAAGCTAAATCATTTTAAGGTAATGTTGAAAATAAACTTAGTTTTTCTTTGAGAAGTCAAGAGTAACTGTTTTACTGTGGTGTGGTTTGGAGTTCATTTGTTCTCTTACTCTGCTACTGATGTTAATGTTTTCAGTGAAACTAGGTTAGAGAGAGGATGCAAGTGTGTCTATGTGCATATGTCAGGACCTTTTGCACACCATCTGTCTGTCACTGTAAATTTGCATGGCCCTCTAATGCATTGTGCTGACAATTTTCTGTTTAGTGGATCAAAATTCACATGAGGTTATGGATTTGAAAGAAAATCAATTCACACACAGAAAGACAGACAAGAGGGAAAGAGAGCGGTAGAAGAGAGAGGTAGCTGTCTGGTGTTCAGGCTCAGGGAGCAACAGCTTTTAATCCAGGAAACACAAAAATCAAGTTTAATCAATAAAAAGCTGTGGAGGCAAACAACAGCTCAATACGCTGTTTAATCAAGCTGCTATGAGTGCAGGTTCACACTGAGTTGGCTATGTCGACAAATAGCTTGAATCTAATTACTGGTGACAGTGAAACAGTATGGTGCATGCTGAGTTATGATTTTAAAGAAAACACAATTAACAAAAAAATTCTATGAACATATTTGGTATTTATTAAATTCACATGTTACAGTATATTCTATATTCCATCTATCCACATGTGCAGTGATTGTTCCCTTTGCTGATCTGAAACCACACAGTTTTTTTTACAATTTCTACAAGAAAAAAATAAACTCTTTTTGTTGAAAACAACAAAAGTATAGAAAGCCATGAGCCTCATTCTTCTACATTGTTATTAAATATATTAATTTATCATTTACACTATATTATGTCAATAAGAAATACCTCAGAAAATATGTATTTTATAAGAAACCAAACCAAAGTTCAGATTTAAACTATTCAAACAAAGTGGAGAACAAAAAACTGTGTATATGGCTCATACTAACCATCAGCCTTTTTTCTCCTGTGTATGCATGTAGTAACAAGAAGCTTCGTAGCCTGCCTAACTACTTCATAATCAACTTGGCGGTCAGTGACTTCCTCATGGCTTTTACACAGTCCCCCATCTTCTTCATCAACTGCCTCTACAAGGAATGGGTGTTTGGAGAGATGGGTAAATCTCCCCTTTGTCTTGATACAATACACTGATCAGGCACAACATTAGACCCCCTGTACAATCGAATACAACAGCTCTGCCATGAATACATACATTTAAAAAGACATATTTTTTCAGTTTTTAAGTTGAAACTGTCAAAAATACAATTCTACTACATGTGCATTAGTAAAGTCAATAATGGGCGGTGGAGTCGTGCTGAAGTTCAGTTAAGAGGTGTCTTAAATATTTTGGCCTCCCTATTTACATCAATGAGGCGTCCAAAACATTAGAGACACCACCGACCACCCACAGTGACCTTAATAATGCACATCTAGTATGATTCACACATTTCTGATGGTTTCAACTTAAAAACTGAAAAATTATATCTGTTGTATTAGATGGCACCGTACAGGTGGTCATAATGTTATGCGTGATCGATGTATGTTTTCAGTTCAACACTGTAAACCTTTCTTTAACATCTTTTCCAATGCCTCAAAGACAAAACCTACACACCTCAAACTTATGTTTTATTTAATAAGCACATTGCATACAGTAATAATCTGCAGCTGAAGTGTGTGTATGTTTGAATGCATTTCTTTCCTGTAGGTTGCAAGGTGTATGCATTCTGTGGTGCCCTGTTTGGCATTGCCTCCATGATAAACCTACTGGCCATCTCTATTGACCGCTACCTGGTAATTACAAAGCCTCTGCAGTCCATACACAGTAGCTCCAAACGAAGAACCACCCTGGCCATCCTCATGGTCTGGATCTACTCTTTGGCTTGGAGTCTAGCTCCTCTAGTCGGCTGGAGTGAGTTTCCTCAGTTTTCTTGTAATTTTTATGAGAGAGTCTCACAAAACAAGAAGAATCATACGTCAGACAACATGCAGAAACATTGATGTTTTACATGACTTATTTCCTGTCATTAAAAAATGTTTTCTCTTCTCCTAGGCTCTTATATTCCTGAGGGATTGATGACATCTTGTACGTGGGATTATATCACATACACATTGGCCAATAGGAGTTACACAATGATGCTGTGCTGTTTTGTTTTCTTCATTCCACTGGGAATCATCTTTTATTGCTACCTCTCAATGTTTCTAGCTATACGGAAGACCAACAGGTACAGTTACTCAGTTGTACTTTGTTTCTTCCTGTACTTCTGGCAGTAGACTATCATTTGTGTTTAAAGCAACACAACCTCCAAAATCAGCACACTATGCAACTTTAGGTACTTTTTTATTTGCATCATACTATAGCTGGAACAAACTGTTTCAAAAATGCCAGGATCTGCAACATTGTTTTAGAAGAAAGGTGACTGAGTAGTGGAAATACTACACGTATGTTCTTACAAAACCACTGTGACCACTGTATAAATGGTATATTGTCTCTGAGTTAATATCAAGGGTTTTGTTTAAACCGCTACCAATTCCTCGCACAAATAAACACAAATAAATGTGACCTCCATCTTGTTCCACCTACAGTGAGGTTGAACGTCTGGGGACTCAGGTGAGGAAATCCACTTTGATCCAGCAGAAGTCTGTCAGGAGTGAGTGGAAGTTGGCGAAAATTGCTTTTGTTGTCATTGTGGTTTATGTCCTCTCTTGGTCACCATACGCCTGTGTCACAATGATTTCCTGGGCAGGGTAAGACCTATTTTTACTTATTCTACTTTTTATGCTTAAATAAATATATATAAATATACACACTTGTGCCCCACATTGGAGGTTATGGAGGTAACATAGTAATTGTATGGTAACATGATAATTTGCTTTACAATCCTCATGACATAGACATAAAGAGAAGAAATATTTATGTTGTGTTTTCATGTTTAATGATCAATTATCCAGAGTTTAAAATTAATGTCATCAAATTAATTCATTTATTATGCATCAAGAACATAATAATTGGGGAACCCAACATTTAATAGATATGCAACAGCATGATAGTAACACTAAACTTCCTGTTTTTTTCTTATACTATGACTTTAAATAAAGGTTTGTCTGCTGGCAGACTATATAAAAATCTCCCCAAATTGTGTTCAATATGCCATTATGTAATATTGTGCCCGCTAAAGACCAGGTACCTTTGAAAAAATGGCATACCACAGACGGTGAAGTTGCTCATATGTCCTCTGTTTATCCAAACTATCACAACATTCACTAAACCACATGTCTCTTCTGGGACATACAGGGGGATGACATGTGGTTATGTAACTCGCAATCACATCTTTTCCCTGTTTATTCCCAGGGGAAAATTAGCCTAGCACACACACACAAACACAAATAAGCACACGCAATCAGATGGACTTAACCAATCCTCTGTGGCAGCTGGCACATTGTAGCTTATCCCTGACCCAATATGCCCCTTCATTATGTTTCAAAAATAAAGAGATAAGGGAAGGTTGCTGTGTTGTGTTGTCATAATACAAACAAAGTAAAAAGCTATATACTTGAAAATTTAACAAGATTATTTCAAACTAAAGCCAAGCACAGTTCTTGTCCTGTTGTTCTGTGCCATCCAGGCATGCCAACATCTTGTCACCTTACTCGAAAGCTGTACCTGCAATCATAGCAAAAGCCTCTGCTATCTACAATCCTTTCATCTATGCCATCATACACAACAAATACAGGTAAATAATTGTTCAGTTGTATATTCTTTTAGCTTCACTTTCTGTTGTCTGGCATTAAATCTTTCAGTCATAGTTCTTTATCCAACCATAAAAGTCAATTACTATTTGAACAAAAATTTGGAATACATTGAATAAAAACTTTCACAATTTTTCTGTTTAAAAAATTAAAAATTACATACAGCCGATCTTATTGTTTTTCCTGCTCTTCTGTCCTCATTAGAATGACTCTGGCAGATAAGTTTCCCTGCCTGTCATTTCTCTCTCCCACTCCTCGAAAGGAATGTATCTCCTCCTCCATCAGTGAGTCCTCTTTCAGGGACTCCATCGTCAGTAGACTGTCCACAGCATCAAGGCCTCACTTTATTACAGCTTCAACCAACTCCACTGGCATGGTAATTTTGTATATTTTTCTTTCTAAATTATTCTGTGTAACGTCTAATATTTTTCATTTTCCTATAAAAAATTATGAGCCTATGTCCAAAACCATTTTTATGCATCTGCAAAAGTTATTATTTTATTCCAAGAGAGCTTGTTCATCTAAATCAGATACCAGAATGTTATGTGGGTTTATCCTGAATTATTTTCATTTTTCCTTCAATCGGTTCAGCTCAGTTAGTTTTGTCCTCTCTTCCAGGTATTAAGAGACGTAGAAATGGAGCCTTTAGGTAAGAAGTCGGGTGATTCCTTTAGAAGCATGTCGTCATACACTCAGGCTTGCAGAGGGAGGTCCTATAAGAAACAAATAGAGAGGAAGACCACCAAGAACCACACAACTGAGAAGGTTAGAAAACACTGAGGCCCCTATTTTCCTAAAATCAGGTGCAGTCAAAATGTAAATGTAAACATAATTTCTCTGGGCGAAATTATTATGTCCAATGTGGCTCTCTGGGTTTGTTAACATACACCAAGTGGGTTGGCAGTGGTGCCACTATTTTTTTACCTTTTACATTTTCTTGTTTGGTAAAATGTAACTTTCCCCTTCCCAAGGTATATTGTAGGAGATGTTATAGCTGGCACTGGCCAATCACTGTCCACCACAGCCTCTGTGTCTGCCATTGTTGTTATATCAGTTATATCAAGAGCAGCAGCTCAGCAGCAGATGTTTGTTGTCCTACCTGTTCCCCATGATGTTTACTGTGAAGCATGGGGAGAAGTATGTGTTGACTGCTACATAAAACAGGCAGTCTGAAAACTATGCTGTGTTTTAGTAGTTTGTAGACAGAGTCTGTATCCCGAACCAATGATACAACGTTCTATTGCACTATTTTGGTTTAAAAAAAAGTGCTCCAGAATTGCAATATGCCACTTTAACACAGCCCAAACCACGCCTCTTTTCCCACATTAACGCAATCAAGTTCGCCCATGCGGAAAAGTGAAAAGGCAGATGCAGTCTAAAAGAGACTAATGCTGATGAAAACTGCATTCAAATCAACTCTGGCACCTGCAGGAAAATTCAGCCTTTTAGTTAATGAGGAACCTATGATTTGCACCCCATGCATGCTTGGAAGCACTAGGTTCATGCTAATTTTATTTGCCTGCATGCATTCATTCATTATGCATTCATGTTATACAAATTATTGTGTTGTGTATTTGTGTTTGTATACATTTTGTTTTTACATTGCCAGCATCCATCTGCCATGATTGAATCATCGAGCACCTCTGAGCATGAACTGGTTTCCAACTGTCTGACCATCGCCACTCTTCCTCTGCTAGTTCTTACCAGGAGGCGCAGCCAAAGTCTGACCAATGAGATTTCACATGTGAGAGAGAAGAAAGGCAGCATCAGTCACAAGAGTGAATCTTTTGATTGCCTGAGTTTTGGAAAAATCCCATCTACTGCTCCCAGGTTGCCTCAGGGTGTTCCACGCATAATCGTCATTAGTCCAACTTCTGAGAGCAGCCTCATTAAGCATGACAGTGACTGCTTGGAGGACAGTGTTGAGGCAATGGAGAACAATGTTTTTGTCAGCCTAAACTTCTCATCAGAAGTCTTTGAAGCAGTGGAACTACTCACTTGCCAAGCTGAACAATAATTGCGTTTGCATTTTTTTTCTGAGAAGTAATTTATTATAATTTTGGGCTACAGGCCACACTGTATTCTTCTCTACAGGCAGATTGATTACAGATTAAGTAATAATCTACTCAAATTAATAATTTGCTATCTGTTTCTGAGCATACTGGCTCTGGAGTGCAGAGGAAAAGAAGCAATATTACCTGTACACGATTCCTCGCATGCCGGGTGCAGTGTTTGTCAAGAACACCCTGAGGGGC